>VXAB01007900.1:177467-256824 GCA_013399175.1 Odontophorus gujanensis
GCGCTGTTCAAGAAGCGTTTAGATGAGGTGCTGTATGGGAACTGTTGAATCACGGCCTGAACCACTGATTGGTCACCTGAGGCGAGCACAAGTCAGCCACAGGGGCACAGGTGAAGGTGGTATACCTGTGTGATTGGAAGGGGTGGAGCCTGGCTCCACCTCTCCCAGACCCCATTTAAGGGCTGACCACCACCAGGGAAGGATCTCTTCTTGGAGATCCCTCCTGTGTGGAGTCAATGGTAAGCCTCTGTCATCAGAAAGGTGAGCCACTCTCTTTTTGCTATTCTTTCTGCATAGAAGCCTACTTAAATATATCATCTTCCATACTATTTCCATTGAATACCATTCTTGGGGGCTATTTACCCTACAGGTGCTAAGGGATTTGATTTAGTATTTTAGTGGGTAGGGATGGTGATAGGAGGATGGTTGGATTAGATGATCTTGTAGGTCCTTTCCAACCTTATGAATCTATGAATCTATCTTTTGTTACACAACAGTCACTCAGAGAGCTCAACATATCCCCTAGGTTCAGGCAGATACAAACCCATGCTTTTTGTCTCAGGGGAGCCAGGTCTAACCACCATGCTGCTGGAAGGGCTACAATGGGGCACCCTCCACACACCTGCTGAGGTGAGGCCACAGGACGCAGAGCAGGAGGCACTGAACAGCCCATCTGTATTGTTAAGTGGCTGCTGATTGCTCCCAGGAAAATAATTTCAAATTGCTCTCAATTAACCGTTCTTTTCTACAAAATTGTTGTACTTTATTGCACATTATGTTTGTGGGAATTTGCAGTTGTAGTTTTCTTTTTGCATTTACTGTCCTAAGAGGGACCCAGGTCTCTGCCCTTGCTTTGGTTTCCTTTTCCCATCAATGCACTTTAACAAAGTGAAATGTTTGTCTGCTACAGAGCACCAATGTCCACGTCCCATGGCACTTGCTGTCTGGGAATTGCTGGCTTTCCTGAGTGACTTCTGCTGGGCTTTTTGTGACCAGATACTGACTGTTGAAATAATGCATACAAATAAATATGTAAAAGAAAAACTGGGAACATCCAGTTTTCACAGAGGCAAGCAAATTCAATTACTTTTCTGCTTTTTGTACTTAGATGCAATGTGTACCCAGGAGATTTTGGATGCAAACTATTCACAGTGCTCAACCTGAGCTGAGTACCTTTGACAGACTTCTGGTAGGCTCCCAGAACCTCGGGATTCAAAGCAAATGCATTTCTCAGTCAGATGCTGTAGCACTGACCTGCAGGGCAGTGAGACTACTTCCTTCTACACCTCACATGAGATATTGCCTTTTAAAATCTTACTTCCAGTGTGGAAGTGGTTCTTTTTCAAGCAGTCAGGGAGAAATAGTTGTTCACTTCTCTCCTCTGCCTGTGGGTAGTTCTTATCCATATTTTAGGGAAGGCCATTAACCACATGCAGAGGAAGGGTTTCTCTATGGGTGCAATTGCCATGACTGTTACTTGAAGCCTCACCACTGACAAGCACATGAGAAGAGAGAGGAATGCTGAAAGTGGAAAGGAACATTACTACACTCTGCTTTCCTTTAAATCCTTCTGAGGAATGAAAAACCTTTGTTACTGTAAGTCTGATATGCTGTTTTTCTCATTATTTGGGTAATATAGCCAATTGCTTGCATAATATACTTAAGCAATTGCTGGCCATTAAACAATCCCCTGTAGAAGACACAAAATCAATCTGAAAATAATTGTTGCTGTTTAAAAAAATAAAGAAATTCAGAACTTTTACACTGACTTTGCTAAATTGCCGTTGGGTTTTCCATCTGTTTTTTGCAAGATTTTGTGCCAGCACATCTTCTGGCATTCTGTAACTTCTGGCTTTTTTACCATAGCCATTTTGTAATATTAATTCTGTGTGTAAATCACTAGCTCTGTCAAAAAAAAAAAAAAAAGCCAGAAAAACAGGATTTCCTTCTTGTTTTGAACTGGTAGGAAATTTTCAAGACAGTTTTGTGTTACAAGAAAATATTTGCAGAAATCCATTAGTTTCAAGGAATACCTTTGATTCCACAAAAGGTCCAAAGGATCCTTCCTGCCAGCCCCTTCCCTGCCTCCCTGCTTCCTGGCAGTCTGTGGGGTATCAGATTTCCTGCTCTGCAGTTTTGGAGGAACCAAGAAGTTCCTGCTGTGAGAAAGCTTTGGTTGTTTTGAATTGAACAAATGCACCTTCTGGTCCCGGAAAAGAAATCAATGTTGTTTTTTAAACAACATAGGAGCTCTAATCATAAATTATCTTATTTGCATTCATGTTTCCTCTGCAAGTCTGGGGCTGTTGGCTCTTTTACTTAGTCCTCTGGCCCCAATAGCTGTGTTTTCCCTTATTTCCCATCTCTGGGAGGGAGTACAACACACTGGGCTCCAGCTCTTCCATCCACTCCTCAGATGCCTGCTTTGTTCCACCCTGTCAAATTCATCTTCATCCCAGGTCTCTCCCTGCACTCGTTCCTCATGCTCCTCCTCTCCTTCTCACTTACTCACCCCTGAGTTACTGCATTCACACTGCCTCTCCCTACCTGAGCTCTGTCAGCTGTCCCAGGTTTTGCATGTCTTTTAGCTGACTGTGGCCCATCCCTGATTTCATTCCCAGTCTCCTTGTGTAGGCTCACCTTATAATCTCTTTCAATGGTTTTCCCTTCCTTTGTTCCAAGATTCATCTTTTTTCACAGATATCTTCAGCTCTTCTTCAGCTTCAAACCACTCCCCAGTGTTGTTCCTTGTCCTCCACTGGTACCAGCACATCTCTCTGTTCACAAACACAATATTCACATTTAGCGAACCTCATAGCATAGAGTGTTTTGATATCATACACCATTTTGGTTTTAGGCTTCTTGGTGTTTTACTAAATCAAGTGCTACATACCAGTGAATCGTGTCATCACTGAGACATTCTGTGACCTCCAGCTTCCACCCAGGTTGTTAGCAGTAACTCAGCTTTTATTGGGTACAAAAGAGCTATTATAAGATGTAGGGAAAGGCAACATCCAGAGAACTGCTTATAGCAGCTGCTGCTGCTGTCAAACATACAGCTTTGTTTTCACCCAGTTCTATAGGCAGCATAAATTTGGAATTAGGCTATATGTGTGTTTGGAGCATACCTTTACAGAGGGAATTAGGCTATATGTGTGTTTGGAGCATACCTTTACAGAGAAGTCTGATCTTTGGGCTATATGAGTATTTTTAACTGCTTGCAGCTGTGCAGTGAGGGCAGCAGGTGAGAGCAATGTTGGAGATGAAGACAGCTATTTTAAAGGTAAGTAAAGCACCATGAAGTTTCATTTTTATTCTAAGAAAAGAATTCTAAGCAAGGAAGGAGCAGAAAAATCTGGTAAAACTGGTATGCTATATTCTAAACACTCACTACAAGATTAAATTTGGAGAAAGTATGAAGAGGTAAGCAAAACTTACAGTATAAATAAAGTTTGTCTCTCCATCTGTGCATGTTTAGTAAGGAGAGGAGTTTTTTGTTACTTTTAAACTTTCTTATAGATGTTTATATTTACAATGATTCTGAGAAGGGACTCTATTTACCTCTTTCCTACTAGACTGATGGCTATTTAATGGGGTGGATATCAGTCATGAATGTTACAAAGAACACATCAGAAGAAAATGTTTTGATAGGTTTACATTTGTTTTCTCTTACCTTTTACTTTGAAACTAAAAGAAAATTCTTCAGCTGACTTTTGTGTTGCTGCTTTTATCATCCTAGGTGGATGGATGTAATGATGCTAGGATCTTCTCTTGCATACAATGAGGCACCTTTTCAGGAAACATGTTTTCTTGATAAAAGTCCAAGAGATGCAATGGGTCTACAGTAAGGAGCACTACATGTTCATAACTTTGCTTTTACAGGCTTACCAATTTGTCTTCACAGCAAATTGAATGAATTTTCTTAACCACATGTCCCTTGTCTTCCCTTGTGCTACAAACATCTGTCCTTTTGGCAAAATGAAGTTATATATGAGTGTTAGTGAACAACTATTTGCATTTTCTGTTTAAGAAAACTTCCCTCTCAACTATAAGACATTTTTCATACAACAACAGATTATTCAAAGAAGTTGCATTCTGCATATGTTAAAAAGCCTAATTTCTAGTATTATTAAAAGAAGGATATAGATGTTTTTAAATTTACTTAGGAAAAAAGAATATGGTCTTAATTTCCTAAAAAATATTTGTCAATGAAATGCATAGTGAAATAGAAAAAGCAAAACATACGGATGTTAAGATTAGTTGAGGAAAATAATTTTCTTTTAACCAATGAGAAAGAAAAGTATCTGGAATACAATGAAGCTAATATTTGAAATGTAATTAATTCTTATTTCATTGAAGATGGACTGAGAAGGTTTCCAGTCTCTCAGGGCTTAGAGTATGAACACTTTCATATGAATGTAGATTAAATAGCAATTACTTTTGGTTCTGTAGCTTGAGGGTAAGTGACATAAATGCAGAATTTGTATAGTGTATATTTGGTTTTGTTTGAATTGACCTCTCTACAACCTTCTGTGTAGCAGTTTCCCATTTTTAATAGCTTTCCCCCCTTCCTCCCCCCAGTTGAAGACTGTCAGACTTTTCTGTTAATTTTGCATTCTATTTTTGTTTCAGGGGAAAAAATAGAAAGCCTCCTGGAAAGAAGTGTTTTAAGCTTCTTAGGCTGCGGTAAGTTTGAAATTTGAGGTTTCATTTTTCTGGGTGAATTTTCTTGCTGTTAAGCTACCATAGATACTGCTGGTCTGGGAGTAAAGCATCTTTAGGACAGCTGTTAGATCCAAGTTAGATGGAGGCTCAAGAAAGGGAGGACATACCCCAGTACTTATGATATTCACTCATGTGCTCTGTATGTGCTCTGGGGCCTTGAGATGCCTTTGTCACTTTGTGAAACAGAAGAAAAGAGTATACTCTACGTGCAAATTTCTCTGGGTTCTGTGGATCAGGCATTTAAATTTACTGCACTTCTCTGTTTTACCCCCCAAAGTACTATTTAGAGCTGCCATGTATTTCTTTCTAGATCATAAGATTCAGAAGATTAGGGCTAAACATGGGTCTAGGAAGGACTGTTAAAGAAATAGAGATTTCATAAGTCCATTATTGTTAAATAAAACCTTTTATATGAAGGAAATCTGGTTAAAATATCATTCTACTTGAAAGTAATATATGGTGAGAAGTTCAGAGTTGAGCTGAAGTTTTTGAGAGAAAAAGGAGCTGGCCACATCAATGTAGAAGTTAGCCAGCAATGGAGCAACGCTGAAGAGAAGTCCCGAAAGCTTCAGAAAATTCTAATATGCACAGAAATATATCTGCCTGTAGTTGCTCCTGCTATCATGAGAAAATACACATAGTACAGAAGTTCATTGCAAAAAAAAAAACTGTTGATACAAAATGTCCAGTAAAATTAAGTTAGGGCTGGAGCAACATAAATACATTTAAATGTTTGCTATACCTGTTCTTGCCTTGTTACATCAAGGAAAGCACTGTTATTCAAGAAGATAGAGGACTTCACATTCAAGGTAGAATACATTCCAAATGCTGGGCCAGTGTGCTTTCTGTCTCCTAGAATCACTCCTTCTTCTTCTCCAACCCACTCTAAATACATTTTCTATCTTTCCCAGCAGAAAATGCACAAATCTCAAATCCCTGGAGAGAGTGAGGAGGTTTTTTTTTTCTAACACACTTACAGATGTTTACATTAAGTCTCATCATATTTAGGTGTACTATTTAGCTTGGGAGTTGGATGTTCCTGCCACCCATTGACAGAAAAAATGTTTTTTATGCTGCAAACATTTTCTAGAAAACTATGAATTCTGACTTGTCACTTGCAAAGGTATAGACTCTCTAAACCTGTTAGTGAGCATGAGGCAGATTAAATAAGATGTATCTCTCACTGTCGACACTTTTCACTATGCATTATTTTGTATGTGCTGCACAAATGAGTATCTTACTTTGTAAATGATTCTGGGATTGGTGCACTGTTTCTAGAGGAGGGGTTTTAGAAAATATCTTCAGCAAATATAGAAGCATTTTCATCAGATAAAACATCTAAAATCTCATAAGTTCTTCAATGAACTGATGAGCAGTTGGTGAGAAATGTGAAAAGTTTTATATGAAGTATGCTAATTGGAAAAGTTTATTCTATTACTCTTAGCACCATAAATTCTCCTTTTTCTTCAAGGTGAAACATACACACATATGAACATATTAATTTACTGTATGCTCTTCAAGAAAAGTACAGATATACACTTGGTACAGATACCAAGGTTCAATAAACCAGTGATTTTGGTCCTGCTAATAAAAGATGATAGTATGCCAAAGTAGAAGGTGAAAGTAACTACTGACACATTGAAAGGAGCAAGATGGGGGGATTATATGCATCACTGCAGGATAAATGAGATAAAACCACACAACAGAATATCTCACAGTTCAGCTATGCAAATAGTTTCTCAATGCATATCAATGCTAATGAACAGGTAATTACATTTTTAACTCCTTGAAAAACCCTAGGAAGTATATTTACTAGGAAGTAAATATGAGTGAAGATAATGTGAAGCAATGAAGGGTCCAGAGAAGGTTTGTTGTGTGCTCCTATCTAGTTTCAAAAAATAAAAATTAAAAAAAGAAGTGGTATTATTGTTTTTCAATATTTTTCAGTATAGTTCACATAGGATTCAGTGTCCCTGATACAGGCTTTAACGGGTACTTGACCTTGAGGAAAATAATAAAAGGTGCCAGTGTATCTGGAACTCCTTGTGTTACCATACTTGGCACCTCATAGTGCCCACCTTCTCCACTCTGGTTCCAAGTATCTGAACCCAACTCCCTTTCTGGCTGAGGGCAACAGATGCTATTGCCTTCAGAATGATGCTTGCCCCTCACTAAGGACAGTTTATAAGGGAAATCAACTTTTTACATGGGAAATAATAATAGGACAAGATGAGAATGGCTTAAAACTGTGAAAGGAGGAGATTAAGGTTTGATGTTATAAAGAAATTTGTTACTCAGAGTGTAGTGAGGCCTTGACACAGGTTGCCCAGAAAGGTTGTGGATGCTCTGTCCATGGATGCATTCAGTGGTGAATTGGATGGGGCCCTGGGCAGATTGATGTGGTAGAGGGGCATCCCTGCCTACAGCAGTAGAGTGGAACTGGATGGGCTTTAAGGTCCCTTCCAATCTAAACCATTCTATAGAAGTTAGCATTCTATAGAAGTTAGTAATGTAGTAAAGAGAGCACACCATCAGTTATGTAGCTTTTTCTGTCCAAATTGAGTAACTATGTATTTCTTATTTGCAAGAAAATTACTTCAGTTATTCAAATGGCTGTTGTGTTGATGAAATGACCAAAACATATTTTAGTAATCTCTTCAAAATAAATGTTGCTTTGCGGGTTGTCTTGGTCTATTCAGTTTTTTGTTTGTTTGTTTTATTAGGTGTTTGATTTCAATGTGCGTCTCTCTGAAAAATGGGAAATAAAACCCTGCACTGAAGTCAGAAGGATGAGAAAAGTGTCTGAAACATTCTGACCAGTGTACTCTGGTCAGTATTTCCAGGAACTTTAATTCCAGGAGTATGTGACTCATCTAAACAATAACAGTGTAGCTCTGTTACAATCTGGGTCTTTTGTCTGGCTGTGAGCAGTAGGTGGGGTGTATGTCTTGGAGCGGAGTTCAGCAGGACTGCAGGAGGATCACGCCTGATCTGTGCCAGACAGAACCATGCTCAGCAGTGACTGACTTTTGTGCTGCAGTGTTTGCATGTGGATGTCACCAAAAGAAGGCCTGTGGGGTGAATACCTCTGGCAGACCCTAGGAAAGGCAGGGCTTGTAAACTTTATGTTCTTCCACCAAAAATGCTTGTAAGAGGAAAGGGTGAGCATGTGAGGAGCAGAATGAGAGTACATCAGCATCAATGCCTCAACTGATATGGAGAATAAAAGTAGGTAACTGTGCTCCAGCCTGTGAATGCTCTTTCAGAAGTCTCATCCAAGCATATAGTGGGGGAAGCTGTTAAAGCCAGCCTGCTGGGAAGGATAGAGTACTGGGGAAGTTTGGGCATTGATGGGGGATTCTGAGGAGAGGAAGGAACCAAGTGAGTTGCACTGAGTGAGGAAAAGGTAGAGGAAGATGCCAAGTGAGAGAAGCGAGGTATGACAGTACAGAATTGCAGGGTTTGCTTAGTCCTGATGCCAATAGCATCTGGCATCCTGCAGACAGACTTGCTTCCCTCCTTATATGTACCACACCTGCTGCTGGGTTTCTGTGAGGGAGCATCTCTGGGCTGGGAAGGAAAATTAAAAGGCAGTGAATGACCTCTCATAAGGAGTATGTGCCTGCTGAAGGTCAGTAGCTGTTCTACACATCCATATAGCTAATGTGCTGCATCTCACCAGGAGCAACCCATCTCTGAGGGTGGCTCTCACCCTCTTCACATAGTTCTTCAGTTCACATTTTCACAGGTCTCTTTAGTTTGATTCTGCAGTTGCAGTGATTTCTGCATGCTGAAACCAATCTTTTGTTCTCCTGTTGACCTAAGCTGGGCAAATGACAGCTCTGCCAGTGTCACTGGCACTGACTATCTCCTCTCTGCTCCCCCAACCCTTTCCTTTCTCTGTAAGATGTTATAGTTCAGTTTTCAAATTAAATGGGAAACTTACGGCCTTAAAGGAGATTGTGCATATAATTTAATGGAGGAAAAAATCCATAAATCTACATTACAGGACTGCTCATTACATTTAATAGGCTGATTTTACTGTTACTTCCTTCCCTGAGCAATGAATTCTCTACTTTGTCTCTGTCTTCAAGTTATATCTTATAAATCCAGCTCCAAATCTAAATTCCTTGCAGTACTGTCTAACCCACCTTAATGTATGGAGATAGCATTCATCGTGATAGGACTCAGGACTTAAATTGTTCCCACATTAGTAATTAATCATCAGAAATTTTTTCAGTATCTTAGCTCTTTGACTGCACAATGCTATCTTTGCTACAGAATTGCATAGTAAAGTTATAACTACTAATTAATTTATATAGCGCTCTTCCGAAAGGGATTTTTCAAGTACAGAATAATCACTGTGGGAAATCTTTCAGAAAGCAATATAGCACATATGGAATCAGTGGAAAAAGTAAGATGCAAAACATTCTCTTAGAGCTCAAGTTCCAAAATATTTTTGCCTATGGAAGTGGCTATGAATAAATCTATTCAGGTAATTAGTTTCAGATAACACTGATTTTTACCTAGTTCTACAATAACAGGCATAAATTTTAGGAGGAATTTTATTTTAGGATTCATTTTAGTCCTACTTCTCTTAATGGATATTAAATGCTGCAAAGGTTTTAATATCCTCGATTTATTGTTTATAACTGACTTCAAAACAAACAAACAAATAAAAAAAGTCACAGAGACTGAACAACAAAGTTTTCTGTCCTACATTATGATTTTGATTGTCTGAGAGAACCATTTGGCTCTTTTGTTAAAAACTATTCTAATTTATTAGATGGATTCATCCTTCCCAATTAAAAATTATTTAAAAAAATTAGGGTTTATGTGTCTGAGCCAAGTTCATTGATGTACAGAGCACAGCTAACATCAGCCATATTATGGTCCTGATTATACTGTGTGTTTTCTTGCAAACATGATTATAGCAAGCTAATTTACATTGCTAAATGAATGCTAAAAATATCAAAATGTTTCTCCCTGCTGGCCAGAGGGTAGTTGATCCAGCCATTAAAATAAATAAACAGGACTAATCTGATGGAAGCAAAGATGATGAAGCACAATGTGCATAAGAAAGTAGTTATTTATCTAAGAATTTGCTCTTCAGAAGGACTGCAAAGCTCTTATTTAAATATCACACCAATCTAGCATGGAGGCTTTTGTCTGCCACCAGAAGGATCTAAACAAGCTTTACACTATTCCTCATTCTGAATTTACTTCAGAGCCTGTTGGCAGCTTGCCCCGAGGGACTGAGCTACAGTGGCTGCATAGGAAATAATAATGTCTGTTTTCTCTAGCAAGGGTGGTGCTTTTGGCTCCGGCAGCTGCTACAAGTTGTTTTTCCTCTTGCTACATGAGAAGCCTGAGTCTGTGCAGCCCAGCTCTGCAAGCAGGTGGAGCCTTGCCTTCTCTTTCTTGTAGCCAGGAGCCTGCTGAGCTATGGGTGAAGTCTGAACCAGATACACAAATCATGGTGATTATGTGCAGGGCAGTGATTTGTTCCAGGTCTGCTCTCAAGGCAGATATTAACACAAGATGCTCAAGTGTATACCCAATTTTTGTTGTTGTTGCTGCTGTTTTTGTTTGTCTGCTTTCTATATGAAAGCACTAGGAATACCTGCTTGCTTTCTAGCACCCGCCACAGCTGTAAATGAACCTCTCCAAAGCCTTCAAGCTTTTCCTGTGCTGTTAAATACTTTTTCATATGCAAGTGTTGGCATAATTACACAACTGGAAAGCAGTTTGGGTCTCATTCAGCAGTACACCAGTATTTAGGTTTAGCTGAAACTGTCAGAAATCAGTTATGAATTGTGATCATCTATTCCGGCAAGCAGAAAACATCTAAATTGATGGAATGGGCGGATGGCGGTCTAGTATTTCCTCCTTTAAGTATTTTCTTGTAATTTTTAATAGTGAACCAAGATCTATCACCATCCCTACCACCTCCAAAAGCCTACATTAAGATTTTTTTGGATATATTTCATTAATCATTTCATTAATCAAGGCTACAGATAAAAAAGAGCTATTTCTATTTATGGAGGTTGGTAATTAAACATTTACAGTGTTATGCCAATATTTAATTCACAGTGTAGAAGGAGCAAACTGAACAGAAGGAAAATCTGGCAGAGTGTGAGGTAAAGTGTTGCTGTGGGAATGTGTGTGTGTGTGAGCAGAACTGTAACGCTACAGACCAAGCAGCATGGCAATAAAATGTAGCAGCAAATTGCTTTTCCAGTTGTGTTAGACTTCCCTCTCTCTTCTCTGGAAGTGAAATGAGAAAAAAATATTTTACCCTTAAAATGAAGGAAAAAAACAATAAGAGACTTTGGGAGTTCACTGTCTCTTTTTGCAAAGCAAAAAAGCCATAGAGAATAAATGAGTCCCAAGGAGTTCCTTTTGGTTTCCACACTTCATTTTTCCCTTCCATCTCACAAAGTATTTTGTTTAAAACCTTCTGCATTTATTTGGGTTGCCTTCTCTGTTTACATTTCTGATGGAAAAGCAAGGCAGCACTCCATTGCATGTGTCTGTTTTAGTATAAAATAAAAACTACCTTTCCATGTAGGGATGGAAACTGTTCAAATGCCTCATTCTTCCTGCTGCTGAAATGACCACAGTCATTCCTATTTTCTCATAAGGGTTAGTCTGCATCTCCACAAAATGCCTATGCCATAACAAACACATTTAATATAACTGTCAGTGCATATGTATCTATCTGTGTATGAACAGCCTGTGTACACTGACTTTATGCTCCATGGAGGCAGAGCTACAGAAAGATCCAGCTGCTGAAGGAGACAATCCAGGCAGCCTACAAGAATATTATTTTATTATTCTTTATTTTTTTGAGCCTATGTTTGGCTAACTGAGCTGCAATTGTGTGCATTTTGTTCAAGTCTAAAGTTAGAGGAGACACACCCCATCCCAGAACTTCTCAGGATTATTCCCAGGTTGTGTGACTTTCCTTCTAGTTGTTGTTTGATTCTCACAAGGCTTGTGCTGTAAAGAATAAGCTCTTTTTCTTCTGCTGCACCGTTATCAGTGGTTCTCATGGTAGGCCAGTTCCTTATAGTTGTTTTGGGATGGAAAGATGAAAAGTGCATTGGGTCACCAGTGTAGCCAAGAGCATTTGCTGACTTGTTCAGAAAGTAGATGAAGACAATTATATGCAGTGTGAGGTTCAGTTTGCAGTCAATGGAAGTGCCATGGACTCTGGATGCACCTGAGCACCAGTGCCAAACTTTTTTCTAGTAAGTTGCTTGAGAAATGACTATGCGATGACAACCATGAAATTAGAGTGTTTGGGAGGGCTTGCATTCGTGCATAATACTCTACAAACACATTCAAGGAGATGTCATCTATCAAATAACCAGGCTCATCTCAAAAACAGCTTAGTGAAGCATTGGCAAAGGTCCCCTGCAGCCAGTCAGATCGAACTGCAAATGTTCAAAAGACTCCTGCTGCTAATTGAGTTCTACCTGCAGGAAAAACCCTCAGATTTTAATGTGTCATTGATGAAATTCTTGTATTTTAAAGGCTGTGGATCAGGACTTGTTCTATAAACAGGCTGCTTGGTGGCTGGGTGTCCATTAGCAGGCACTGCAGGCTGACACGAGTTTCGCAGTGCACATGCAGACTGACATCCTCATGAGTGACATCTCAGGAACATTTCATGCTTCATGTATTACAGACCTCACTTCCAAAAGCTTCATGCCTTTAATCTATAATATCTGTTACAGCATGGATCCTACATATGAGAAGTGCCATGAATTCGTTCAAGATTACTCACATAAAATCTTTCATTTCTTTCTATGATTGAGATCAAAGATTGTAATACATTTTAATTGAAAGAGAGAAATAGGTTTCGCCAGCTGTTACATAAAATGTTACCTACTTTGGAAGTTCCGAAGTGAAATAAATAATAGTAATAATAATAATAATAAAATAATTAAAAGCGGTGACGAGCATGAAACAATTTATTCCAGGCAATGAAAAACTGTCCTCTGAAAACCAAAGAATCTCTACCCCTTTGCTTGATCCTATGATTTCAGTCTGTGCCAAAATTAAGCAAGTAAATCCACACTATGCTTATAACATATGTAAAATTTTTACCTTACTGCTTTAGTAAACTGCTCTGTTGTTGATAGCATCATTTCATAGAGCAATAAAAATCTGTATTTTATGAAAAAATTTTGACAAAAATTACATATAATCTGAAACCAAATTTTAAAATCTATTCAATTACCAAGAACTTTGTTTTGTAAAAGATAAAATGGAAGCAATACAGTAAAAATAGGTTATTACAAATAAAACTCCTATCATTTGCAAATGTTTAACTAACTGATTTGTTTTAAAAATTTGAAACAAAGTTTGCTTACATAACTTTTAAAAAAATAACACAATTGGATTGTGCAAGAATGAGCATGCATTTATTATCAAAATGTGGATGTACAAGTTGTAAAATACCATAAATGTATTAAATGTACAGAATTCTGGATGCTTTTTTTTTTTAATAAAAAAAGAGATTTCATGTAATCAATACCAAAGGATAAAGTATGCTTCTTTCTATTCAAGACAGTTCTTATCCAGAATAGATCCATGGTAACAGATTTCTTCACAATTTATAACATAACTATGGATCTGAGCAAGTTCATGTTTTTAGCTGTCCTTACTAAGCTGCTTTTCTGCTCTGGCTCAGCCTATAAGGATCTCTCTTTGTCATATTTATACACTGCTGATGTGTCTGATGCTGCATCCACAAAAGTCACTAGTAATACTTCGACTTGGCCTGGATCACATCTCTTACTACAAAGCAGAATGCATGGAGTTGAAGAACAAAATGAAGACAGTCACGGTGCAACACTGCCAATGGCCTTCAGGTAGTTAAATGAAATTATTCAGTGTTTATCCTGTTTGACACTAAAATCATGTATTTACATCATGTACATCTGCTATAAACTCAACAGCAGATGTTCGGAAACAGCTGTGTCTAGCATTTTCATGTAATTCAATATTGGATCATTTTAATTAATGGAGGCAGAGAGGATAGCATAAAGACTTCAAGATAAAGCTGGCCCCAGTGCAACTTGTCTCTTGCAAGCAGCCAGAAACATGGCAATATTTGTGAGGCTGCCTAGTGAATTGTTTCAAGTTTTCTTCCAGGATTTTGAAAAGGATAGTCAAACTTATAAAACTGTTTTTTATGGTGATGGTCTCTTTTTTTCCAGTGTCAGAGTCAAATGAACATAGTTTTAGATGGAAGTTCTCAGCCAGTTTCTCAGTGGGCTTGCCCTCAGCTGGGGATCCTGCAGAAGAATTGATTGCCTGGGATCCAAGGGGCAAGGGTGAAGGCATGTGAGAGAGGACCCTTCCTCATCCTCAGATGAAAGCCCATGTGGAGCTGTAGCTCACTAGCTGCTGCAGCCTCTTGTGCAGCCATGTCCAAGCAAGTTGTTGTTACGTCCATCTTGAATCTTCCCATGGCTCTGCAAGGATGCTCTGCTTTCTGTGCTGGAAGTCTGTCCACTTTGATCCTGCTGCCTTCTTAGTCTGCCAAAGGTTAAAAACATCGACAAATTTGTAGCTCTGATCTGCAGGTAACTGATTCAGCATAACCATTGTTGACAGTCTTATGGATCACCTGTGTATAAGATAGACTTCTTCATCATTCAATCTCTATTAATTTCCCTAGCTTTTCTTGTCTTAAATGCCTGTGAATTCTTTCTCCTAAATATGTACAATCAGGTCTTGGTTTAATCCTGCTCTTATTAATGCAAATAACTAGCAGAGGATTGTGCTTTCTCTGGCTTTGTCACCTCTTCCTAGATGTGGCACGACAAAGCCTCTGCCAGCGCAAGAAAATACATGAGGTGAATATATATTTATATATGGCCTCATTGATGGTTTCAAGGGACAACAAAAATCCTGCATTGTTTAAAGTCATCTTCTCTATGCACCATTTTCTAGAAAACAGCTGTAGACCTGGTGACACCAGCAATCCTCACCAATTATTTTGTCATCAAACTTCTCAGCATTTCTGTTCAATGCTGGTATCAACTTCTGTGATTTTGTAGTGATTCTTTTGATACTTCATGTAGTTTTCTGAATACAAAGATATAAGCACATCCATAAAGGCGTGGAAGATTCATGGGGAAGCTATGGTAGTGACCAATCTGTTTTTTGGAAAAGATAAACTACTGGGTTTTTTTGAGGAATTTTTTCTGTTTACTTTTTACATATCCAGCTGGTGATGTATTCCCCCAGAAAAAGCACTAAGAGCTGGCACTACAGAAAACATGGAAGAAGCAATTTGTAGCAGAAACCATAAGTGGTATGATATACTCCAAAAATACCTTTGCAAGTAACACTGCATACATAACAATTGTTCAATAATGATAAAACATGTAAAAACAAAATATAAAGTGTGAATTTAAAAAGGATGAAATAAAAGCTATAAAAACATCAACTGACAGCTCAGAAGACAATGTAAAAAGGCATGAAAATTCTGTTTTAGCTAAATAGAGGTATAAGGAAGAAAGTTTAATGTTAATGAAAACACTTTCCAAATAGATGAAGTTTACAGGAGTATAAACACTGTCACATTAAATTAAAAAAAAAGTATATATATATGTGTATGTATACATATATGTCAGATTAAATAAAACTGGACTTTCAAATAAACTTTGACAAATCATCAAGACAGGATTTTCATCCAAGGGTTCTAAGAAAATAGAAATATACTACTCCTGTCAAAACTTACAGTTGAAATTGTCTTGGCAACAAAGGCTGAAACGTAACTAATGTGATGGCACAATTTTTATTTTGTTCTACAATGGCTTTAAAGGAGATCTGGAGAACTACCAAGGAAGTAATTGAATCAGACGAAGCCTTGAACCACTTCAGGGTTTGAGCTACTGGCCCTTGCAAGAATAAGATTCTTGTAGACATCAGAACAAAAGACCACAGTGCTTGGAAACTCTTGTTGAAAATTACAGGTTACAGACCTGTGCAGACTCCTAAATAGTGGGATAAGGCAATTTTTGGAGACCTGAGGAATCATTGAATTGGTTTCTAACATGCAATTGTTTTTCTCTGAATTCCTTTAATATTTATTTTCTCCATAAAATTCTGAAAAGGAGAGCATTCACCATGCCCTCAAAATTAATGGAAAAAATAAGGCTTTCAGTAACAGCAGAAAACAGAAAAACATCTTTTTTTTTTTTTAATGCAAAGGTAATAAAGGCAGCACGTAAGGGTTCAAAAGACACAACTGGCTAGCCTGAAACTTCACACTTCATAGAACTGATTTCTATTTTCAATTTGTTTAAATTTATTTTCTTTTATTCCCAAGGACTGTTATTAAAGCATATTTAAATTATGGGGTTTTGGAAGTGGAAAAAGAGTACGTTGTTTTAGCAGTGTTTCATTGGGTTCTCTGAATGGAAATTGTCTAGGTCTGTATCTAGATGCACTACTCGTATGTAAAAAATATCAAAGTAAGCAACATATTATTATTCTAATGATGCAAACAAAATTTACCTCTTATTTAGCTATTTAATAATTTGTAAATCACTATATTGGGTGTTGAAAATTATGTTAAAGACTTCATTGTAAGGAGTTATTATGGGTATTCTAACAACTACCTGCCAGTATGTCCTGGGGATGTGAAAGTACATTAAGAATCAGGAGATGCTGATTCTGTTTATAACCCTATCACACTCCGGGAAAATTACAGCCCTTTTCTGTTTCTCAATCTCTCCCCCAACAAGTGGAAAAAGTGTAAGGGGTTGAAACTGTGGTGGAATAGTGTTTGTCCAGAAATCTCATGTGGATTGGAGTTAGTCATAATTAGGGTTGGATAAGTGATGGCTGAGAACTAGCGACAAAAAGAACATGTATAAAAATACAAAGGCAAAGGTAGGAGGTACTGGTGAAGTACTGGTATAGAAGATACGAAAAAAGAAATGGAGACTTCTAAAACTACAACAAGTACCTAATGAAACCTGGTAGCAAACTTGGGAACCACCAGGTAACAGTTTAAGGCTCAGCTCTATTCACCAGATGAAGGAAATATTTGAAATGTTGTCTTTGGACTAATACAATATGCTCAGTGTAAAAGAAAGAGAAGTTACAGATTCAACTGTCATGATTTCAGATTTGTAAGAGACTAAGGAACAGGAAAACCCAAACATAATCATATAGCTTGTCTTGGAGTAATTACCAGCAGTATTTTCTTTCTCTAAATCTCTGCAATTTGAGAAACAAATACAATAAGGTCTACATTTCAGTATAACTCCAGAATGCATAGAGCTTCAGGTCAGGACCTAAACAAATCTCACCAAGGCAGCAGTGTGTGAACAAGTAGTCCCTTCAATTAAATGTTGGGCAATTTTGAAAGTGAAATTCACCCTTTGTTCATGCATTCTTGATCACTTGATGCCAGAGCTGGGGCACTTTTCCATCATACATTCTCAGCTTTACAAAAACATGTGTAGATCAACACAATCCCTGTGATTCTGGCTAAACAAATGCACTCTGGACTATTCTGTTTAAAAATAGCACTAGTGCAATAAATCATTTGTCTGAAACCGCTTTCCAGTGAATGCCTTATCTTGCCTTCAAGCTGATGCAGCCACAGCCTGTGATAACTTGATAAAGACCCAGAAAGAATGAATGGCTTGTGGGGAACATAGTTGTTGTGGTTTTGAACCATACAGTTATTCCTTTGCTGAATGCCACGAACAGAGGGTGAATAGTGAAATGGGCAGCTGTGGATGAAAAGAGTGAACAAATGGATAGTACATAGTGGATAGTCATACTTGAAAAAAAGCCTGCAGGTAAAAGAGGCTGAAAATGAGTTTGCACATTGTCTATTAATTTTTTTTTACAGCAATTCTGTACAAATAGGTAAGTAGGCTCAAATATATTTATGCTGGGAATTAAGAATGTTTCTGCAGAGTCAAAGAATAGTTAAGCACAGATATCCTTGCCTTCACCACTGATCCATGCAATTTCAATACTGTGCAGCACTGAGAACTGAGCAACATATTCTCCAGTAGTGAGAAAGAAAGAAGCCTCAGAAATGTTTGAAACAGTGGAAGTAAACTCAGCAGCCATCAAGGTTACAAATTCTACCAGCAGAGAGATTTCAAGGAAGGCAGAAGTACCACTGTTCTACAGTACCACGGTTCTACAGAACATTCTTTTCACTATATTTAATTTGCAAGTGACTATTCTAACTACTATCCTGAATTAGCAAGAAAGAAAACACTGCAAGTATATTGTGGCATTTGGTATATCATTTCTAGATTTAGTATCTTATCTTAGCCTATTAATATTTCAACTCCCTTTCCAGTGAAAGCAAATGGATTTGGTTTTGGTTTGGGGATAAGGTGGGAATAATGAACCAAATTTTAGAAACTGTAGTTTTATTGCAGGATAAAGAGTTCAATTAAGGGAAGCTTTTACATCTCTTGAAATAAACCCTTGAGAGTAGATAAACCTGTAGAAAATTTTATCCCAGTTATTCTTCACAGAGAGGTTTGTGGTCTAAAATGAGCAAGTGTGTCTATACAAGGTCTTTAGATTAATATATCCTGGGGGACAGATTGCTTCAGTACTGTTGAACTTTTCTGCGGATATTCTTGCTGGAAGACTAATCATGAAATCAAGAGAGGAAAAAAGCCAACAAAAAAACCCACCCAGTGCTAAGACACTGTTTCAACAGTGTATCATTGTGCATATTGCTGATGTGTCTACAGATCAGACCACAGATACAGAAGTTGTTAGGGTGAAGTTAGAGCAATGATAAAGACACTTTGTTCACATACAATATTTTTAGAATATCAGTTAGTAAATATAGATCTTTTGTACAAATATCCTTTCAAAACATTACACTAAATATTTCTATTCTCAACATAAAGATCTATCAATGAAACTTGATAACATGGTTTGAAGCTACCAGTTAAGTACATAGGTATTGTTTTGCTATATCCTGACCATAGAAACAGAAATGTGGAAGTTATGCTATACAGCAAAACTACTGGGCATTCTGGAAAATATCCAGCAATATTGCAAAAATCTTAGCCAAATAGATATTCATTTTTATAGTGTGGAATAACACTGTGAAGGTGGAGTCCATGAAGCATGAGGAACCCTACTGCACCAGTATCTCACAGGGACGCAGATTTGGAAATACTGTGTCTCTAACCAAGATATAAGCTAGCTGTGGATAGCCAAAGCTGAACTGGGACTTCTTGATACTGTTCCCAGTCAAAAGATGTTAAAAAAGAAGCATTATAACATTGGTACTAAAACTAGTGTATTTCTTCCCTGTGAAACAAGTTAAGAGTATAACCCCATGTTCCTTAAATTTTGAAGCTGTTTTATGAAGAAAAACTTGTTCTGAGAAACATCAGAAGAATTGGGACTATGAAGACTCAAATAATAGACTCATATTATCACCTAAAGTCTATCACCCCTGGTATTGCTAACTTGGAATGTGATAGAAAGTATAAATGGAAAGCTGTTGGGTTACTTGAACATTATACATTGGTGTGAATATTAAGAGAAGGGATATGTTTTAGTTTATATTTTCAGTCTAGATAATGGATTTTCAGAGACAAATTGGAGGTAGACAGGTGAAAACTAACAGTATTTGTAACTGTAGCTCATTTTCAGCAACATCTCTCCCAGCAGTCCCCAAAAGGCTCTGTTTCATTGTTTTGATGCTGAATGGAATTGTTCATGGCACCTACAAATCTTTGTGCTCTAACCAGAACAGATTGACTTCCCAAAATCTGTGCAAAGCTTTTTTATTTGTAAAAATCTCGTATTTAAGTTTTATAGAGGGTCATGCCCTGCAGCAAAAGTGCCTACACTACAAAATCAGGGAGGTTATTTGAGAGTAATATGTAGGCCCTGCAGTGCCCACACATCATTCCAAAAATAATGAGTTTTGCACATGTGCATCTTATACTTCACTTTGAAGCTTTTCCCAACATTTTTGTGCCATCATTTTAACATCAGTTGCAGGAAGAGATCATAAAACTATTGATAACTGAGCAGCTCGGCATCTCATCTTGTTGCCACTGTGGAGAATAAGAACTGAGTTTGATACATGAACTCTTAATTTTCTGCCTGCATTTTAGAATGCTTTTTTTTTTTATGAATTCTCTCTCGTCACATTCTATTTTTTCATGAAATTGAAGAAGCTGACAGTATTTTGCAATTATGAATGAGTGTTATTCTTTCTCCTGTATTTCCATTATTTTGCTTACTAGTTCTTGTCTGCCAGGCTTTCCATTCAACTACATTGTTTTCTGTTTGTTTGTTTGTTTTTAATAGAAAAAGTAAAATAACAAGAAATAAGCAAGCAAATCTCAGTTAATGATTTTTTTCAACAGAATGAGTATATTGGGGAAGAGTATTTTTACTTTCGTAAACAAAATAACCACTAAATATATCAGAAGGAAGTGGAAATTCAAGTATTTATTTTCTTTTTTATAATGCTAATTAAAACAAGCTTGTGAGTTGACTAGAAACTCAGGAATTTTGCTTATTTTACACTTTCATCCGTAAAGAGGAAAGAATTAATTTTGCTCAATGTAAATATTACAGAAGCTGGCAAACAAAAAGAGCAAATATGACACTTCTGGATTATCCTCACAGGAGATCTCGTTTGTCCAAGTCACAGATCCAATTTTGACCTTTAAAGCTCATGTATAATGCCCAGGTTTGTAGGGGGAGGAGCTGGCATATTACTTGGATGGGCAAATAGAGGTCTTGTGAAATTTTTAGCAATTTCCCATTCTGAAAATAAGACTTTTGATCCCGTAACAATATGTATCAGGAACAACTGATAAAATAATTCTTCATAGGATTTATTGACCTGGTAAACAAAGTATCTGCCAAACATTTATGTTCCATTCCACTAGAGGTATCTAAGAGAATCTTCATCACAGAAAACAATTAGAGATCTCCATGTTTAGGCAGTGGCTGCACTCATACCAGAAGACAAAATAGTGGAGGGATAAGTAAGGACATTGCTTTAGAGAATGATTGCAGCCTAGGAAAAACGTATGCCAGGGATTATGCTAACAACTAGGCAGTATGGAAGACTGCTGGAATTTTAAACTCAATAATCATGCTGCCCATTAGGAGGAGATATGTAGACATGAAATACATAAAAATGAAGAAAAAAAATAGAAACATAAAAGAAAGAAGTGCAATTTGTCAAAAAACAGCAATGAAGGGTGGAAATGAAGAATAAGAAAAAAAAGGACAGTAGAAGTGGAAGGAGAAATACACACCTGAAAAAATGAGTGATTATTTTGAATAACATCAAATTTGGAGATGCAATTAATTAAATTAGATAATTAAACAGCTAATTAAAACTGTCCCATTAGACAGTTGTATATAGTTAATGTGCATTTTTATTTAAAAAGTTTTTACATGTAACAGAGGAGCAGTATATCATAACAGATTTAATATTGGGCTTGTCTTCATTGTGTGTACAGAATGATCTTGGTAATGCTCTCATGAAAACAGAAATCTCAGAAAAGCTCTTGAATTTCGAAGGATTTTCCAATAAAAACTGAAGGTCTCTTCCAGTACCAGGGGCAGCCTGGAACAGAGCATGGCTGACTTCAGGATAAATGGGAGCAAGACTTGATATTCATCATGCAGCAATGTCAGTGTTGCTTGTTTTTCACCTTCTGCCTGCAGAACTACATACGTAAGGCTCAAACGTCACTGCTACCATAGCAGTGCTCAGTGACATACGAGATGCCTTGATTACCACAGAAAGTCTGTGCCTCTTGGACTGGCAGCTAGGCATTTATTTTCACCCAAATGAAGGGAGCCCAGAACTGTGGAATGGATTTCATGCCAACTAACTGTAGACAGCCAAAAGATTAGCTCAGACTCTCATAACAAGATAGAGGAACTGACATGAAATAATGAGTTCCAGTAAAAGTTATCTGATGTATCTGTCACAGATGAACCTTGAGAGATACATTTCTCTGCAGTGACTACTAATGGAGCTAGAACTGAATAAATGGTTTAAAATTGATTAGTAAAGAGGAATACTGTCTTGCTGGATCTCCAGAAAAACAAAGATACACAAACTCAGGGCTCTTCTGTTTTTGTAGCTGCATAAACTCAGCACACACTGCACTAATTTGCAGAGCCAATTTGCTTCTGGATAGGTGCTAATTTACACCCACACTGTTCAGACATGCAGAAACAGAATGGTCCCATAGGCCTAGTACATAGCACAAGCCGATAAATACTGACAAGAACTTGTGAGGAAGTCACCCATAAGGACAGGGGTGCAATTACCTGCTCATCCATGCAGATGTGCCATCAAATTCCAATTTATTTCAGATTCTTTTGAAAATCTTGCACACCCTTTGGAGTAGGAGATCTGCATCTAACCAGTATTTAACTCTGTCTGGCTTTGTCTCCAAACACGTCCTCTTGGCACTGACTGCCTCAGTGGAAACAACCACAATCTCAGTTGTTTTCTATATACTCTGTGATATATGTGCTTTGACAGCACAGTCAGTTACCATGTAAACATTCAAATAACTCTGTTTTAATTCCATTTAAATTTAAATGACTGAGGCAAAGACCAGAAGTTGTGGTTCACTATAGATGAATGTGAAAAATAGAATTTTGGAGGAAGTGTTCCCATGTAGCACAGATATGTTCTTGTACCACTGACACTCCTGGCATTTACTTCCACCTTCTCTCAAAAACCTTGGGGAAATATGCTTATACTATGGGTAACTAATGGTTCCTGCTGACTAATTATTCTCAGTAAATGCTTGTGAATATAATTTTTTACCTATCAGCAATTTTTTATTAAGCATTATGGGTTCAGTTGCGCATACGAAGTGAGTGACGTGAAATACTGGTATGTGGAAGTCAAGTGACAAATTATAATGGATGCTGTTCACCTATGGTGTCTTGAGATCTCAGGTTTATCATGGGAATTAATAAAGTAAAATAAAACATTAAGTAAATGAGTGAAAAAGGCAAGAAATGGACAGCCATTTAAGAAAATGAAACAGCAGATAACACCATTGAGAGCAATTCTAAAAAACTGAGAACTTAAAGGCAAATAATAGCATGGTGCCTGTAAAATGCCTGTTCCTTTGCTGTGATGATCATGCACACCTGCAGCTCTGTCAGTGACTCTGCATGGCAGATTGTCACCACTAAGCAGGACTGGACAGAAGGGCAGTCATCCATCACTAAGCTGTTGCCATTCAATCACATCTCACTTTTCTTTCTTCCCTGTCCCTACTGCTGAGGAGAGGATCCTGGAACAGAGATGAGGGGGGAAAATCATAACTGTGATTACTTAGTTGCCCAGCAGCACCAATTTTCTAACCATCTGCAGGTCTGTGACAGCCACACAGTCAATAATTTAAGGATTAATTAATGACAGTTTACAAGGTGGGAAGCTACTCTGGCTCAGTAAAAACTCTCAGACTGGAATAAGTGCCTTGGAGGTGGCTAATTCAGCTGTACCTTTCTCCTGCTCCTGTGAAAAGAGGTTTCCAGGAATCAGTCTATGAGTTTCCAGGGAGAAAATACAGCCCACACTGACCTCCCTGCTGTCTCATCTCTCTTCACTTTTTCTTCACAAAGATTTCTCTGCCAAAGTCCAAAACTTAGTCACAAGAAGTCTAGCTCTTCTGCAGCCTTTTTATTCCCTGAGGAAGAAATACCATCACCTAAATGAGACCTAGCTGGTAGCTCACTTCCAATAACATAGCATCATTTCAACCTTCAATTAGTCAACCACTTAATCTCCCTACAAAATGTCTGGGGAAGGTTGTTGCCTAGCACAGGGATCTAAGGAAGTCACTGAATTGAAACAAAGAACTGTCTGGTTTAGTCACTGAGGCACAACTACTACAGACAGAACATAGGAAAATGATCTCCAGGTGGATTTTACAACCAGGAGCTCTTCCCAGAAACTGGGTGCCTGACATGTCCTCAAAAAGCAGGAGGCAAATTGAGTCTCACCTAAGTCTCTTACTGTACTAAATTTGCTTTTATTTCCCTATTTCTAAAAATATATGCGTACATATGTAAATTTTACTGTGCAAACTCTATATGAAGATGGACATTTTATAAACATTGAGAGAACATTAAAGCACACACAAACAGCCCATCTAACGCAGATTGCCATCTCAGAGTGGACCATTTCAAATGAGAGACATCAAAAAACAAGGCAAATGGAGATAAATGTCTGCAGTGGCATATTCTACTCTCTGCTGACATTTCCAGACTTCAAATTCCATTTCCAAACCAATGAGCATATTGAGGGTCTGAAGTTTCATGGACATTTATGGACATGAAGTCAGACAAAGAGAAATCATGAAACTTGTCCTTTACTGTCATTGAATAATTGTGATGTGTTGTGAGGCCATCATTTATCATATCTATGATTTTTTTCAATAGAACTTAGGAAAAAATGTATTATATTTTGCTTAGAAACATAATATTCAGGTTCATTTTTGAATTCTGATGTGTATAAATGTAGATGGTTTTGCCTTTCCTCTGCCTGTGAATTGATGCTTGATTTGTTTCATGAGGTGTATTTGTGTTTGCCTGCATTGCTGAGGTTCTACATCAATTATCTGAACCATCCATTGCTCTCCATTTCTTTGACAAGGAGAATGCTTTGATACAGGCATCACTACCCCACAGATGTTTATTTCAGAAGATGGATGTTCATTTGGTGAAGTGTAGCAACCACAGTCATGTGTCTACTACTTGGGAAAACTTCAGCCATTTTTTCCTGGAAGTCTTTGAAAATGGTATTTCAAATACTCATTTTTTTACTTTTTTCTTCCATGAAACTGTGAAGAGTACACATTATTGAAAGATTTAGTTTGAACTCTTTTTCCTCAAAACTGAATTTGAAGGTATGCCTGTAGAAAAATGACCAGCTAAAGCTTGGTAGTGCTTAAATCTTCCGGCAGCTTGGTTTCCCAAGAAAGTAGGAACATTTGGACTGGTAATTCTAAGCCAGAAATAATGAGTGGTAAACAAAGGAAGAAGTGAAAGAGTCCATGACCACACAGTGATTATTAGCACAAAAAGACAAGCTAGGTTCAATCACTCTGTGTAAGGCATGTTTTCAATTATATGAAATTCCAGGAGCAATCTACAAAAGCAGACATATCCTCTCAAAAAGGGATAAGAGATCACTGAAGAGCAGCACAAACACTTGAAGTGTTCATATAGGGAAAGACTTCAGTTGAATCAGGGTTAGAAGTGGGAAGAGAAGTTGTGCTATAGCCTCAGCCAAAAGTCTTTCAGATATAATAGGGATTATAAAACTGTAAATATCTCCAATGAAACTAAATGACAAAATACCTGTTAAGAAAAGTACATTCAATGAGATATATTGCAAATCATTATGAATATTCAATTGCAATCAAACTGCAATGAAAGGGAGCATTTGGGGACTCTGAATTCAAATCTGAAAGGAAAGAAGAGGAACTAAAAAAAACTACATTTATTGAATGCAGAGAATATTAAGTTTTTTGCATATGACATGGACAAAATCAGAAAATATGATTTTAAGCGTCGTAATATATCTAAATCATGGTCACTCAGCTTTTACTCTTTATTCTGGAAGTGGATTGCCCTCTATGATGTAGAGCTGCTCAGCACCTATTAGGAAAGCGCTAGGTATGGCCAAACATTAAGTAGCATAGCAAGAAAAGAGAGGGGTTGTACGCAGCAGACATCCAACTTTTTCAATTTGTGGTGTAAATTTTTCATGTAGTTCTTTTGAACGACAAACAGGGTACCAGCAGCTTAGGAAAGAGTCAAACCTGTTCAATCAATCGAGACAAGACAGCTGAAGATCACAGCAATGCTACTACAGGATACTAGCATCAAAGTGAAAAAAACTCCAAATTTAAAATCATTAGTAAGTTTTTGAAAGAATTCATTTGGATTGCTTAAAAGATGGAAATTTTCCTGTAAGTATCCAGAATGTTAATCCATTTATATATATATATACACATTACATGTATGTACAATACACTTTCTATTTAGTAATAAGTGGTTATATGATTTTAATTTCATTAGTAGACTGATAATCTTGATGACAAGTTTGTGAAGCATTCAGCTGAAGGATTATTCTGCCTGAGGTGCAGATATTTCCTGTGTTTTCTCTGTTGTTCTCTATTTGCTCACCTCTTTAATCTTAAAGACATCTTTCAGGGAGAGGAAAAGACTCAGGAATCAAAAAGGATAAGAAATGAGATTCCTCTACAAGAAAGTGCTGCTTCTGCTTCTTCATTTTTTGCTATTTCAGATTTTGAACATTCATAAGCAAACATAGACGTCCATGAAGATTAATTTAGTGATTACAGCACTAAAATAGCAAGATAATCCATGCTCTGATTTTTAATGAAGCTAGGATGAAACATCATGACTTTATCTGTACAGTATTTTTCTTTTTTATTCCCTGAAGAAAATATAGCCTACTGCTTCTAAATAAGATCAGCTTCTTGAAAAATTGCTTGCAAGATGCTGTCAGATACTGCAGAATATTTGGTGCTGTATTTCTAGATATAATAAAGCATCTATCTGTAGAAATAAATTTTAAAACAGAAAAACACCATTTGTCAGAAGATACAAACAAGTTCCTGAAATCAACTTGTGATCATTATCTCCAACCAAGATCTAGGACATTCTAGACCATAGTCAATTTAGTTTATGAATTCAAAGCTAAGAAAGAGACTTTACTGCCACTCTTACAGAAGAATACAAAACACTTGCTCAACCACTTTCAAACTGGGCTTGCAAAAAGCTGTTTTCCTTACGTTATTTAAGGTCGTACTGGGACAGCATGTAATCATGTATTAAAGGTATATACTTTGCCTTGCTTGTGCTCATCTTCCTTAAATGATACCTGTGAATAACCATAACTACATACTGAACTTCAGAATGCAATAGGAAAACCAAAATTTGTACACTCTGTATTTGCCAGCGTTGACTTTCACTTTCTGTACTTGCCAGCAATAACTGAGAACCATAGAATCATTTATGTTGGAAAAGACCTCTAAGATCATCTAGACAACCATCAACCCATCATCACCATGCCCACTTGAACTGCTAAGTTACTTCAGTCACTCTCTTGAATTTTACTTCATTTTTTCAGGACAGTGAGCCTTATCTTTAACCCAGATGTCCAATTTATCCCCCTCTAATTGCACTCCACAAGTTTCTGCTAATCTCCTGAGCATCTCTGAATGAAAATATGACCTATTTCAAGATTTACAACATCTGTCACAAGATTAAAGATATATATTGAAAAAGAAAATTGAAAAGTATTAGCAAGATATTCTATAAAAACTGTCTGCTTTTCTTAGCAAATATTTTCAGGTAATGAACTGCAAGAACTGGAATGGTTAATTCTGCACTTTAGCAGAACATCACTACATGATTCTACAATACTCAACCTGTATTTTTTCCTAGAATACTTCTAGTTTGGGGATTCTCATTTTTATCCCTTGAAAGAGTGGCTATATTTTTTTATGATTACTTGGGATATTATCAAACAGCTAGACTATAAAATTGATTATGCTCTGTGTAGAGGACCATGGAGGAATATCAAAGCATCTGGCTGTGTTAATTTGAAACTAACTTAAGACTGTGCTTAGTATTAACACCTGTAAGAATGATTTGATCATTTATTGAATATTGTCTTTGTGGGAACAGCTAATATCTTTCAACATCTGCAGCTGTTCCTAAGAGCCCTATTGGTCATGTGACTTTAGAAATCCAGGTAAAAACCTGATCAGGTGAAATGAAACTTCCGAACATACTTGAAAGAAATTGAAAAATTGACTAAAAACATGAACAACTCTTCTGTTATGAGTTATATCCGTAATACTAACTTCCACAGTGGCACAGACTCTAACACAGTAAGGTATCTGAAATGCAGTATATTTAAAGGTCCAGGAACATGACTGATATTCGTACTTGCATTTTTACTGATTCTATCTGTTCTGTACATGTGAAGCAATCTCTCTATTTATGATAAACCTTAAACATCTAGTTCTGCTGAAAAAGACTGTGATTAAACAACCTGTTTTATGGGGGTAAAGTATGAATAGGGTTTCCAAGTCAGAACCCAGCCACTCATATAATTAAAATTACACGGGGTATCAATATCCTCATTTTTGCCTGAGTTGAGAAAAAACATCCCCTTGCATTGTATTCCCTTTTCTTAACTGTTAATGGCTTCTCTGGAGAAGTGTTAGGGACACTGACCTTATCTGTCTAACCTAATTTTGCCATAGGCTCCTGTACTTGCTCTCAGAGATAGAACTCCAAAACTGTCACATCAGAGTCTAAGAGGATAAAATGAGTGGAAACCCAGCCTTTTAGCTCTGCTGCTGTGATCATTGATCACTTTTCTTTAGACCGGGTGAAAAAAGTCACTCTCAAATTCATTTCAGTAGCGAATGCTAAAGAGGCATTAAGAAATGCACTTACTTCTCTCTGTTGAAAATGATGAATTCTTTCCTAACGGTTTCCAAGCACTGCTGCAGGTGTACGTTCTTTAAAAAACAGCACGAATACGTTGATTAAAAATGACAGAAAATCATAGACAAGATCACAACAACAGAAATGATACCAAACAAAACAGCTTATGAGTGAATACTGCCAAAAGGTATTTTGAAGATTCTTCATAAAGGGGCTCTGAAAGCACAATCATTCCTTCACTCTTTTGGGAGATGTTTCTCACAAAGAATTCCTGGGGATTTTTAAGTCTGAAGATTCTAAGAAGAAAGGTTTTTGTAAGCATTCAAATTTATTAGGAGCAGCAACAGAACTCATTAAAAAGACTGCATGGAAATGAAAAATCAAATCAGAAAAATCATTACAGTTTTATCTCCACAAATGTCTAGACGGTTTATTCAGTATGTCTTTCTATGTGGAACACATTAGTCAAGGCCATGAGAAACAGCTTTTAAACATTTATAAATAATAAACTTTCCACTGCACACATTTCATTTTTGGTTCTAGCTGTGAATAAATACTCCTTCTAAATAACTGGCCATGTGTGGGAAGCGCATTTGCAACTGGCAACATTTTTTTTATACTTTAAGTTGGCATGTGTGGTAAACTTAAAAATGATTATAGCTAAAACACAGTTGTGCTATTTCACTGAGATAAATAGTTGCTTTTCATCTTTGGACATGGATTTTGCAGCTATATGCAGACACAGAGAAACACAGAGACCAAGTCTATTGTCGCTGATGGGAAAGCTGAACTTCAGTTACTACACTCATTAGAGAATATATGTTATATGCCGCTGTCTGAAATTATGGTCTCCAGCTTACCAGGGGACAGCTTTCCTTAGTTCCATCCTTGGATTTGTTTTTCGCAAGTCGCTTTTTCTTTTTGTGGAGGGGCTTGGACTCTAAGATCATTTCTTCAAGTTCAAATGTTGGATCACAGTTCAGTCTTCCTTTCTGGTACAAAAGAATTCAAAGTTACTCTTTGAAGTATCATTGCATTTTTCAGTTTACCTAGTCAGTGATAATAAATGAAAGCAAATTACATTTAAATAATTTCTTTCTTCCTCTATTAAATATTTAACATTACAAAAAGCTATACATTGTTTATGATTAAACTGAATATAAAGAAATTAGGTAAATTATACAGAAACACAGATAACAAGTAAAAAATATATCTGTGGATCAGGCTACAGAGGGAGAAAAAAACTGGAATTTTTTTATTGCATGGCTCGTATGTACCTTGGGAAGGAAAGACAAGCTCCTGAATGAAACATCAAGCTGCTAAAATAATAAATCTCTACCCAGATAACAATACCCAGTGACTTCAGCTCTCACCTAAAACCTGAAAGCCAAGAAATATTTCGTTCTCTGGTCCCAGTTATTCAGGGAAGGTTTTCCTTGGTCTACAGAAAGTGAGGTTCTTGGGAAATGGCTGTCCAAACCTGGTCTCCTGAAGTAGCAAAGCGGACTGCATAAGTATGTGTCACTTTGACTCTCACTGTTTTTCCTGGTATATTTAATTTACCAGGTACAATATAAATCCTGAAGTGTCCAGTAGAGCTTTTAATAGTAATTTCAAATTAATCTCTGTAGGCAAAAAACAGCATTTTGCTACTTTTAATGATAGAATATTATTTTCCCAGCATCGAGTAAGGACCAGTGTCTTGCAATTCAAACTTAATATTCATGTTTCTGAACTATTCCGGCTATTCGTTTTTACCAGTATTATGGGTTTCCCTCTCGCAATTCCTCGGTTTTAAAATGTGGGAAATGAAAGTGAGGAAGTGAAGAAATCATAGAAATGGAATCCTTTTCTATTTTTCTTTAACACCATAGTAATTTTTTAAGCAAAATAACTTTCTCAACTCTTACTACAATAATGTCTCCTAAAGTTTGACTCCCTCCAAAAACAACTGTGGTGACTGTCAAAGTGACAAGAATATATGTCTTTGGAAATATACTTAAAGATAACAGTTAGAAGTATGGCATTGTTTCACAGTCTCCATTATGTTGACCGTTGTCGACATCAGTCATGGAGGAAAGCCACTTGGTCAAGAGAACCAACACATATGTTTCATGATTTTTTTTGAAATTATGTCAAAGATAATTTTTTTTCCACTCTCTTCAGGATATTTACCTACACTCTCTTGGGTACCTTCAAAAATATCCGAATCCAAGTGAAAAGAACCAAACATCCACATGAGAACCATGAGGTAAGAAGTTAAAGATACTTATCTGTGGCCAGTTGGAGACCACACCATATTTGTTATGCCCAAACTCTGAAATGGTTGGACATAAGACAGTTGAATGTGGAGAAGTTGTAATCCCATTATTAGTTTCCATTAGTACAGCCAAGCTACCGTATCTCCCTACTCAGCAGTTAGGGATATTAGAGTGACACACATTACTTGGCTGTACACTTCCAGACAAAAGCTGGTATGTATCCATTTCTTAGCAGCACAGGTTCAGTTAAAAAAAAAGTCATCCTTATCATGCTACGTACATACTATTTGGAGAAGAATTATGGTGTAATATAGCTTCAATGACTGAAGAATGTTAAGAAGCGTCATAACACTGCATTTACTTCTTTTTATTCACAATATTTGAATTCATTCAACTTGCAAATGACAAAACCAAAATAAAATAAAAACAAAATGATATCACGAAATGGTATTCCCTCCAAATTCCCTCACAAAATCTGAATGCTTTAAGAAAGAAAACTGTCAGAAAGGAAATAGGTCAGTCTTTTGGAACTGTTCTTTTAAGTGAAAAAGGATTGGCATACTGGGATACTAAAAGCTTTGTAAATGCTATGTCAGTTGCCTAAATTTCAGAAGAGAGACAATATTCTTGGTGGTTTTTGGCTCACAGTTGACACCGACAATCATTTATTCTAACAGCTAGAAAGCAGTCAGAAAAATGTTTTTTTTTTTTTCATATAAAAGTGGACTAGAAGTGAACAAAGGTTAATTAGTTTTTTCTCACGGTCTAATGAAGTGGGCCAAATTTTCTGAGCTGTAACTGAGTACATTAAAGCAGAATCCAAAATAAAGGTTATGAGATAGATGAGTCACTGAAGAGTGGTAAATGCAAGTGTAAACAAGCTAAAAAGTTGGAATTTGCAAACACTGTTCATCTGGCACACCAGCTTACATTAGGAACAAAGCCTGGGGTCACAGCTTTCTCCAGAACTGCATCCCAGTTGACATCAGCTAGGTATGGAGAGCTTTGGATGTCTGTAAGACTTGAAAGACGGCACTCTGGGTCCTTAGTGAGGAGCTGTGATCAAGCACAAAACATTTTCTAAGGGACTATATGTAAGATAAAAGAGTAAATTTATCAGACATTACTTGTAATGCTACACAGTATAGGGTTAGAGTATGGCTTGGGAATTCTCTTAAGAGCTTCTAGAAAGTACACAATAGAAAAACAGATGTAACAACTCATAGTATATATTTATATATAGTTTAATTGTTACCAGATGGCTGCTGTGAACATGAGCTATATAAATGAATTAGTAACAAAAGTCTGTTAACAAATAGATAAAAGTTCAGTGTCACCCAACAAATTGTATTTATTTTATATTTATTGGAATGTGCAGTTACACTGAGCATCTTGGCAGCAGCTAAAACTGACCACTTCATTGCTCCATTTATCAAAAATAGATTTCTCATTGCTGCATAAGGAAAGCTGCTTCTGTTTCTCTATTCACATATTCATAGAATTATCAGTACTGATGATTTGAAATACCTAAAAAAAACCAGTTGAACCTTACAGTGCAAACATAATAGACTGAGGTTTTGAGAAGAACACACCTAGCAGGGTCATACCACACTGAGAAAGAACCTCATCTTGTAGTTTAGTGACATTTCCAGAAAAATGGCTTGACTTCTATTGTTGCATCTCTAGCAACATGGGACAACAAGAAATAGAGTCTTTTTCATTTCTAAGTGCCCTGGCTACAAACAGCAGCAGAAATTCAGGAAACGTATTGGGGATTACTCTTTCCTAAAGGTTTGCAATCATTAGTGAGTCAGTTTTAAAATAAAAATATTAGGTTTCTATTTCTTTCAGGCTACTGAAATTGTCAGTTTAGGAATAAAAATAATCAGATTACTCAAGAGAAAATACAGCATCATCAACATTTGGAAAATGTTAGGAATAAGCAATACTTCCTCATCCTTGAAATGCTGGCTAACTAATGTGTGTCTTGATGCTCTGATTTGTTGGAGGGGTTTCTATTCAAGAACAGAAAGGACAGAAGATGTTGGTGCTTTCTTACCTTTTTTAGTAATGCTATCATGCCCTTGCACCAAGTAGATGAGTAGTGAACTCTTTCTATCTTGAACATGTTGAGTATCTCATCAATGGGGGTGGCCGAATGAATTTCATATGGCCTCTGGAATTTAATTAAACCAATATCAATTCAGCAAAAATGGATTAAAAAAGTACACAATTCATGTTTCCCTGACCTCAAGTCTTGTTTGTACTGGAAATAATGAAACGTCAAAATATCTTGTAACAATTTTATGCTAGTCATTCACTGCACGCGCTCTTTTCTTTGATTATAATGAATGTAATTACTCATAGCTGCTTTCTTCTGTAATTTTTCTCTCATGCTAAATATCCATTCAAATTAGCTGGTGAATAATTTTGTTCCTGTGGCAATCTATATAAAATAGACTAATAATAAAAATTTACTAATTTAATTTTTTTTTTATCTTGTAGCACTAAAAGAAATAAAGTAACCAAATGCAATATTGCTGTCTAAAGGAAACTGTGTTATCCTGACATTACTGAGTAGCAGAAAAAGACATAAAGTACACAAAAATCTGCAAGAGAGTCACAGTAAGAATTCAGACTTTCTAAAATCCAATCCTCTTTCATTCCTCTTTTTGAAATCTAAAATTAACTCACTGTGTGGATGTATGTATTATATGGACTTGCAGTGTCTAAGCTTCACAGTGCTTTGTTCTTGAAGTTTGTTATGATTTATCTTTTGTCAAATGCCACCTTTGGAAATAAAAGTACTATCCATAAATCTACTTTTCTTAATTATTAAAAAAGCATTTTTAAAGGTGTGTATTTCTGAAGAAAATTGTTAGAATATTGATCTATGTTGAGGTATATATTGAAACTGGAATAAAGCATGGCTTGTTGTGAATTAGGCTCTACCTTGAGGGTAACGAATGTGTGATAGATGATATGAGATCCAGAGCCAAATGCTATCAGAGCAGCAATGTGCAAATCTGTTACTCCAGTAGCTGGAAAATCCAGCATTGTCACCAGCAGCATGCTGTCCTGGATGCCTTGTGGTGGAACACAAGGCATGAGAACTGTTGCAGTTCCTTCATCCTCCTCTGAGGCTGGGTGAGCTGCACAGTAGAGAAGGGGCTGCTTACCCTCTACTTTACCATGCAACCCTGTGTTCATCTGCTGCCCCTTGGCAGCCATCTGCACAGAGCTGCTGCAGCAGATGGAGCTTTGGAGCTTGAGGCTGTTGCAGACGTGCCTTGAGTGAAGCACTATGCCTCAGGCTACCAATACTTTTCTTGTCTCTACTCCTGTCAGTTTAGGCCTTAACAAGACAAAAAACACTTAGAATTACAATTTGGGAACAAATACATGCAGAAGTGTGGGCTCTAAGGCACCCTCTGCCTTGCTCCACAGGAAAGGGCTGCTTTTTGGGAGAAAACAAGCAGCTGGCTTGGTTGACTGGAGCATGGACAGATGGCAATGTTTGCATTTAGAAAAAAATATTTTGATTCAGTCTCAGCTTTGCCTTGTGTCTAGCCAGACAGACTTATTCAGAGACAACTGTACTGATCTGGGCAAACAGATACCCATCTATATCATTTTTCATTTCTTAAAGTGACTGGGTAACTTCCGTGATTAGTCATGGGAGGTTCACCCGTTCTTATATGATTATTGATTGTGCTTGATATAAAAGCAGATGAGCATTTTTTCTTTTTATTTTATATACATCTATCAACTTTCCTCTGTAGCTGGGATTCAGAATGTATTTTTCTTATCAGTGCCAGACCTTCACTGTTCAGATAAAAATTTTCCATCCTAAGAAGGACACGAGTGATTTTTAAGAATCATGACAGAGAAAAATTGCAAGTACTTTATTTTTTTAAATATATATGTTTTTAAACACCATTGCTCTGGGAGCACATATTGACGTTTGGAATGGGAGAGAGAGATCTTTGTTATCAGAAGTGTGACTTCTGCCATTCCATGTGAAATAGTTTAGTAAAGACTGTCTTACATTGCAAAGTGCTTCACAGAACAGATAACACTACTGTGCTAGTGCCATACAATAGTTAATACTCTTCCCTTAAGTACAGCATACAATGTAATGCAGTGCAATGCAATCCTCTTTTCAAAGTAGAAATTAAGTCTTAAAATGAAACCACCAAACTGCTATGTTAACTACATGCCATTATCCTGAGATACTATGTAAATTACTGTTTCCCATGGGGAATAGTAAATATTTAAACGATAAACTACAACTCTTTGAACCAAAATGGAAATGATTTTTTTGTTATTTTCTGTGATATTTGACCATGCTCAGGAAGATTTTTCTTTATATCTATTCCCAAAATTGATTAGATAACCAGTGAGTGAACTGGTAGATAAACACTGTCTGTACTTGAGCAAGTAATCACAGGATATTACATTCTCTCCTTTAAGGCATTATATAAGAGAATCTATATAAGAGAATCAAAGATATAATAAAGCCTGAGGTAATTTAACTTCTATTTGGAAAAAAAAAACATTGTTTCCAGTTTTTTGAGTGGCCATTAAAATATTAGGCTTTAACCTTAGAACATACCAAAAGCTTTTGTACATTTTATGCAAACTTTATGATATAAATGAGGTGAAATTTACCAAGAATGACGTCAGCTGGGGAGGGTCCAGAACTGCATTCCTGACCACAACCTCAGCCTTGGTCACTCAAATGTTTTCATTAAGGGGAACTGCAAATGTTTGAACTTCTTTCAGGCAATATATTAAATAACAACTAGATGTATTATTCTTACCCAACCCCTCAGCAATTCATATGCTGTAATTCCTAGAGACCACCAGTCAACAGGGTATGAGTATCCTGGGCCTCCATCCATAAAAGCCTGGAACACTTCTGGAGCTAAAATTAAAAAGGCAATCGAACAAAAAACATTGTATTAGGGCTATACTATTTATAATTCTTACATAAATTTTTAAAATGAATAAGGATGTGCCTAAGTGGCTATTTTGCTAACTCAGCCTATCGAGTTATCTACCTCCATTTTATTTGCTTACTCCAAAAGCTTCAGCATCAACTGATTCCACATTAAGCAGATCAGAAGAAAATGCTTTCTTATGCTCGCCGGCGCTGGTGTTTTGAAGCTGTTTTCCTACCTTGAGCTGATGACAGGAACCTTAAGATTGGAAAATGAGCAGTTGGGCTCCTGCTTTTTAAAGCAGAAAACCACTCTTCATGTGAAGCAGAAGAGTGTGACCAAGCACCTTTCAAACCAGGCTTCAGTAAGTACAGACACAAAGTACTTCAGAACTAGCGTGGACATCTGTGCAACAAAATCAGAAATATGTCTTTGGCTTGTATGAAAATGAACAAAGTCACGTATTTAACTTCAGCAACTCAGCTAAAAATCCAGATTTATTTTTTCTTTTAGATCCCCACTCCCTCACTTTTTTATCTTATTAGTATACTTCTGTATTTTCACTGTTTATCTGCTTTGCTTTCTTGAAAATATGACATGAAATGAGTCCATTTTTCCCCCATTAAATGTATTCCAATGCATTCCATGGCTGTCCCTAATACAAATCTCTTAGTTAGCACTTTTTTTTTTCAAATAATAAAACAAAATCCTTTCCAGAACTGTCATGTGATGTTTTTGCACTGTATCTTCTTAACCACATCACTGTAGACTCTCTCTGTATCAAAAGAGAGATTCCAAGGAAGAAAACAAATAGTTATTACAGTTTAAAATAAAACAGTACTGGAAAGCAGCAAAGAGAAAACTGAACATGAAAGCAAACCTAGTGGACCTATATCAGTCTTGGAACCAGTGACTTCCTGTGATATACATACTATTGATCTGTCTGCTTTGCTCTACTTGTAGATTCAAATAGTTTTGTGAAATGGAGAACAATTTCTGACAGATCAATTCATAGATACAACTCTTCATTGTAATTGTCAGATTATTTTAATTGTAAATGATACTGAGGACTGGCTGGTAATGCTGTACCCTATTTGTGGAAGATTATTAGTACTGATACAATTCATAAACTTGAAATAAAAGAGAATATCAGTGTAATTGCAAAAAAAAAAAAAGAACAAAAAAACAAAAACAAAACCAAAAACAACCAGAACCCTGCTCTTCGCTATTTTTTCTTGCTTTGAAAGAGCATTTTGTACATAGAATAAAAAAAGCTTTTAATTAGAATTTCTAAAAGTCAGCAGAACGTTCATAGTTGTCATTTAATTTCATGGCTGAACTGTAAGTTCTCCAGGTGTCTGAAATTCAGGCCATTTTAATTTGGTGCCCAATGGCAAGTATGAAAAGGCTATCATGGTAAAAAAGTCAATTAGAGGTCAATCAAAATGGTTGCATCAAATAACTTCTTTTTTAGAGCACAGCTTTCTGGTTTAATCATAACAAAAAATCATCAGACTAAATCTTAAAATGAAAGGCTTGTAATGGCTATAATACAAATCTCAAATAGCACAAAGTGAAGTTTCTTGTCTGATGAGCTGATTTAAGGCTCACTTCTTTAGCTTGAACCTAATCAAAAAGTGCCTAGTGTACTTGCTTGGCACTAAACAGTAGGCTGTAGAGTGTTGATTAAGGAGCTTACAGAGCAGCTACTCCAACCCATCAGTAACTTCTGTGGTCAGTCTTGAAACTTTGTTAAAATAGAGTGAGGAAAAGTGCAGGGAAATGAATGCACTAGACTTGCCTCCAAGAGGCATTTCCTACTCACTAACAAATCTCCATGTTCACAGTGTATTTAAACAATAACTTGCAGGTGAGTCCTGAAGACTGATTATCTGTATATAATTGTTCATGTGTAGGTAAACACTGCCAATGAGAACTGGGCAATACTGCCTACAAAACACCAATGTTATTAATATAACAAAAGTGAAAGTAAAATTAAAAATAAAGCCATAGTGCTTAGGCCTCAATGCTTGCTGATGACTAGGACGGACACGTCCAAATCATTTATTAGGAATGAAGGCCCAGGCATTAGCCATCCAGTTGGCTGGTTAGAGTTCTCTGCAGTCAATTTGCATCTTAGCAGAGACCCATTATGTCAGCAAGGGGAAGTGGAGGACTGTGGTATACTTCAGAGGTTGCAAAGCAATTCACTTCTCGAATGATGTAACAGATCATACCTCAAGGATGGGTTTCATTGAAGTTTCCAAGGTTTTATAGACAGAAAAAGAAATTTCAGAGTTATTAGCTGATTTTCAAGTGATACCACAGTCGGGTAACACTCTGTTTCCACACATTAGTCCCTGGGAATGTATGTAAGTAAATATATACACATACATACAATGTATTCAGCAGTATAAAAATGTTGCAACCCCCAAATTTTCTAGTTTTAATGACTAGGTGCATATAGTGTGTTTATAATTTTGTCACATACATGCACTTTGCTCACTCAGATTTAATGTATGACAGGCAGAGGAGTAAAAAGTTAATTTGACTTTTAAAATAATATTCTGAAAGCCCTGGACTGACAATGTCTGGTGAAATATTAACTGCTTTCTCAGCATTGTGATGAGAAAAGAATAATTTTCAGTTTTCACCTAAAAATAAAGACGGAGAGGTACAGTAATTCTTCTGGTCATGATTTAAACAGAAAACAGAAGTCAGACCATAGTGATGACAAGTGGTATTTTATTTATAGAATAAAATTTTATTTTTTTTTTAAGATAAGAAAACAGCATATTTCATACTGAATATAAATATGGACTTTAACAAACTGTCAATTTTCCTCCTAGAGTTTACTTTTTCATGTGCTGTTAAGGCCTAAATTAAAATGGTTAGCTTTCTGAATTAGAACTTCAGTCTAACAAAGTGGTAGCTGCATTGTATAGTGCAGAGTATTGCTTAAAGCCTGACCATGCTGGGCTGGCAATTTTATAGTGTGAGGTCTAGATGTGTTACAGCAGCATAGCTGATTTTGTACCTTTATTCACATAATACACCTCAATAGTTTTAATACTCCTATTTAATGCAATTATTCAGTCAAAACCAATACTTCATATATCATTCCCTGAATACAGACACTGCATTTAGGATGCCTTATTAGTTTGTCCTAAGGCCAAGCAACCCTGCCTGCCCTCATTCAGTGCTGTCCTCATAAAACCTTCTGTGTTACTTAAGCTCTGGACAGAACCCAGGTCTTGTCTGTTTGCATAAAGAAACTCTTCCCCACTGAAGGTCCGGTTGAACTGCAGGCACACGGCCTAATGTTGCTAGTTCTATTGAAAGGAAGTTCAACAATAATGAATGTGTCATGGCCTCCTCCTGAATCTGAAATCATACAGAATCATAGAATGACAGGTTGGAAGGGATCTTAAAGATCATTGAGCTCCAACCACCCTGCCATGGGCTGCTGTGTACCAGCCCAGGCGCCCATTCAACCTGACCTTGAACACCTCCAAGGATGGGGCACCCACAACTTCTCTGAGCATCCTGCACCAGTGCCTCACCCTCCTCTGAATAAAGAATATTTTCCCAATATCTAACCTAAATTTCCCCTCTTTTAAAACATCTTACTTACTCCATCAAAATGCTCACAGTGGCTGCAGTGTCACTGTTTCCCCAACAAGTTGCTTTAAAGATTGTGCTCCAAAACATCCTCTTACTATTTGGAATATTAGCCCTGTGTATATTCAGCAATTGGCATCATGTATTCCTGCCACTAGTTTATGCATGCAAAAACCTGTAGAAGTCACATTTTTGAGTCAAGGACAGAAGTTACTCAGAGGGCGCTGCAAAAAGTTCGTGCACACTGTCCCTTCTCCTACCTCTGTTGGATTTGTCTTCCTTGTCACAGCTGCCTTCAAAGCTCCATATTCCGTAAGGTCTTTTTCAGGCAGGTTTTTTAAAAAAAAAAAAGAAAAGGGAAAAAATGTATTTCCTGATCTGCTGAGCTTTTTCAGCTATTTGTACTTCTACTCTTCAATATCAGAGCAGAGCCTGAACCTGAATGCCTTACTTGAAGCTCAGTGCTTAATTCCCTCATCCACGATGCTCCCAGAACAAGCTGGAATCACACCAACACAGGGGATCATTTATCTGAGTACCTCCCAGCTCCACATCTCCTCTCAATTCTTGCTTATCAGAAGGAGCAGAACTCACAATATTTCCTTGAGATCAAAAGGGCAGTAGAGACAGCACCAGCAGAACTCTATGAATAGGCAGTCAAACACTCTGCAGGAAGAGTAGGAGTTTCAGAAAACACTGCCTTAAATGCACTCAAATAGCAACTACCTACAAAGAATTGTTTCATTTTAGGGCACTGCTGGCTGCAAAGCATGAATAAAGTCATGTTTAAGTGCTTCCAAAAAAGTAACTCCAAATTTGAGCCTGATACATCGTAACTGCCTCAGGAACAAACGCTGCCCTAGAGAATATTTCAACTTTACCTGTAAGGTTGCTATCAGGACATTCACTAGCTCTCCTGTGACTAAAATAGTACTTCCACACACTATTAAATAATAGAAGGGTGACTCAAACATTTTAAAAGTTTGGTGGATCTCTCCATAAATCCACACTTCTCTGGTAATCTCAGACACACAGCTATTGTTCACCATGACAGCAACCATGAAAATCTGAGATAACAAGCACACAAGGCAGGAAAGGGTAGCTGAATTTTTTCAAGCAATTTACTGCTATTATTTTGGCTCTGGATTTCTTCTTCAGGCATATTTATATCACCAAATTTTTTTTTATTTGATTGATTGGAAGTTAAGGCATGGTGTTATTTGTATAACTTCTATCTCTTGAAGAAAGCCCCAGGGCCTCTACCTAAATCCCCTACCAACAGAAACAATAAAGAACAGAAAAGTACTGTACGTGGAAAACTGTTGCAGCACTCATGAATAACATCCAGATGTATGGAAATTCCATCATTCAAAAGCAAACATTTCAGTGAGGAAAAATCATGTGCACTAGGACTCATATACTTCATAAATAAGCCAAGAATGGGACATAAACAAAAGGAGTTATCTATAATGTTTTTAATATGTATTTTAATGCTTAATATTTTGCTTCGTAGTCAACCAACCTGCTGGAGAGACAGTAGTCAAATCAGTGCTCATTTCACTGTGACACAACAAAACCTTTGGCAACCCTCACAGTCACTGGTAGATCTGAGCAGCAAGTTTATAATGATAACGTAAGGCATGAGTGATGCACTAAGGTTTTCTAAATCAGATTAAAGTTCACATTATATTTCATAGCTGCAGTCATCTTGTCAGACATTGTAAAGATCCTTGGAAGTTAAGATGGATTCACTTCAGCATTTCAAGACAACAGCTTTGAGAAGCAAAACTGCAGAAACAGAAATGTCTCACCAGGCCATTGGTCTTTCTCCTTCCAGATTCAACATTTTCCAAGTTTTTGTTGTCTACATGCTTCACATCTCTAAATGAATCAGTCAGAAAGGGGGTAGGTAGAGAAACCACAGAGGTTTCCGAAGAAACGTTCAGGTTAAGATACATAATGTTCAGTGTAACCACTCTAAGTAGGGAATAGGCAGGAAAAATGTTCAGGAGTGGGAAAGTAATGCATAGAATTGCAAGATCTGTATCTAAATCAGAACAGGTAGTATAGTTTTATGATATTGATTCACTGCATTTTCTTTCTGAATACCTGTTTTATGCAGCCATGCTACATGCAAGATAATTGTTCCTAGGAATATCTTCTCCTGTTCCAATGAGACTTCAAATAGAAGCATTAAAGATAACTTTTTTTAAAGACATATTTCCTTAAACTGACCATAAGAAGTAAGAAATCTAAGCACCTCTCCTATGATGAGAACTGTGTACCCTTATATCTGATTAAAGGTAACAACATCCACATAGGAGTGAGCCTTTCTATATAACCAAGAGGGGAAAGCAGCTTTCATCACAACTCATACCCTCACCATCATGAAAACCAGGACAGCATAACACATCTTACAGCAGCCACTAAGTCCCCATAGTTCTGACGCTCAGCCAGTAACTGAAGGAGATTTTGTCTTGTTATATTGAGGTTAAATTGTGATTTAAACTCCTGGTGATCTTTTCCCAAGTGTCAAGTTGTAGCATGAGAAGATAAAGCTTCAAGTTGCACCAGAGGGGGTTTAGATGGAACATTAGGAAAGATTTCTTCATGGATACAGTGGTCAAGCATTGGGATGGGCTGCCCATGGAATAGTTGAGTTCTCCCACTGCTGGAGGTATCTGGGAGATATATGGATATAGTTCCATGAACATGGTAGGTCAGACTGATGTTTTAATATGAGCATCCTGAAAGTCTCTTCCAAACTCTATAATTTTATGGCTCTATAATGAAAACTCACCACCAAATATGGTGCTGTATTTCCCCACTTCTTTTTTCACTGTTTCAACCATTGTCTACATGCTCACATAGATCCCCACTGAAAGTGGAATACAGCCTTAAAGCCAGAAACCACATGGACTTAACCATCAGTAGTTTAAAAAGAAAAACAAAAACATTTTCCTGAGTGCTGCAGCTGAAAAGTACTCCTAACATTTGACATAATTATTCACAAAATTGAAGAAGGAAAAAAGTACATCAATACATTTAGAGGAAAAAGCAGCACCAGTGAGTGTCTGACCATGTCTAGTAAACTCTTCATGCCTGAGTTTTGCTGAAATATGTTCAACAGAAAATCCTCACCCATTTATTTTTCAAATGAAACAATTTTAACAGCTCTAAAAGACTTCCTGCCCTCTCACAACACCAAATAAATGTGAAGATTACTCTGCTGAATCTTTCTGAGTAAAAAAGGCCACACTTACAACTTCTGCAGTATTTTTGCATTTTCAAGAGTTGAGGAAGGCTCACCGGAAAGAAAATAAGCTGGTGGATGATGCTCTAGTCTCTTCGTAAAGGGAAAAAACAGCATTTTTCTTCCATTGACTTTATTTTTATCTTTTATTATTTTGTGGGGTTTTTTTTCCTGTTGTGAAGCTGTTGTCTGGAGAAAGGTGGGTTCAAGGTCATAATGGTTCCATAAGCTGAGGTGAAACCAGATGCTCCCATGGCTCATCTTCCCCTTCTCCCAGTTTTCTATTGCACCTCCTTTCTGAAGGAAGCTTGGGTTCTCATAGAAACCCTCCTGTAGTTCATTTAGCTCCCAAGAAAGGCAGAGGACTACCAGTAATACTACTAGAAAAAAAAAATAGGAGGGTGCACTCTGCCATAACTGGGATTTGTATTGACTCAGTGAAGGATTTAATGTACTCTGTAAAGAAAGGGATAGAAGACAAGGCACTGAGGAAAAGAGTGGTGAGGAGCAAGGGTGAATGAGAGGTTGCAGGAGAGAGCAGTAACCTTGGCTCAGCTGTCTATGGTAATCCAGGCATAGGTTAAAGGAACTAATTCTTGTGCTGAGGAGGTGATTACAAAACAAACCTATGAGGACATATCTGGGTATAAGAAGTCCCAGTTTTTCCTACTATATGGACAATACCATGGAGTGGTACGTAAGTGGAGTCTAGGCAGGATGAACTCAAGGATCTCTGCATTAAATGTATCAACTCTTGGCAAGTGCTAGGTGAACAGAGAACAAGTAACTCCTCCTTGGGGTGAGGGTGGAATCAAAGAATTCCAGAAGGATGGTGTCTTTTTTTTCCTCTCTAATTTCATCCTTAAAATGACGAACTACTGCTTAGCAATTCTACAGATTTTTGTGCTTTCAGATGTTAATCTTCTTTTTTCCTTATGAGAAAAGTCCGTAAACAGAGACCACTAATGAAATAAGTGTCCACATATATGTGCAATTGGACAGAAATTTCCAAAAGATGTAATTTCATATTAATTTTCAGTAGAATATTTGAAGAATAGTAACTTTTTTTTTTTTTTTACAGATACTTTAATCTGCTTCCTGATCATTAGCAGCCAGATGATCCTTCCATTACACATGTTCAGATGATAGACAGATGCTAAAATGTTAACTGACCGCTAAGTAAGTACACAGCTTTCTTCTGCTTTCATAATAATTATGCTTTCTAATATAAAACTGTGCCGGCACTTCAAGGTTAAAAATGTAATGCCATCAAAATGGTCATTTAATCAGCTACTAAATTAAATTTCAGAAAAGACTCAAATGTATGCCTGTTGTCATCATATTTAAATATGGAAAAGGTCTATTCTGAATTTGAATCTCTGAAAAATATCTACTCTCCAAGGGTACTTCTGAAAAAAATCTATATAAAAGATTTTGCACATCTAATGGTTTATGGCTCCTAAAGGATTGCAGGCAGCTGTTTAAGCAGAGCCTGTAATCCCTGAAATGCAAGACTGCTGTCTTGAAAGCTTTGGCATTTTTTAATATTCCTGTTGTTACGTGCATTTCAGCAAGTTTAATCTATTTAAAAAGTGAATTGTACAGTTATTTACCTGGGATGAGGTTAAACTGCTTCTAGAGAAATTTTTCTGATTTTGTCCTGTTTTCATAAACAAAACTACACACATTGGCTAAATGATCTTTTAAAACTGAAGCTTTTGATGCATATGTGGTGGCAGTATTTCTTCCCCCTCTTCCCTTTCCCAATAAGAAACCTGTGATGCAACAGCAATTGCTCAGATCCTGGCTCCAAGGGGAAGCTAAATACTCAGGCTTGCTCTCTTAGACCTCTATGTCTGTGTTGCACTGGTCATCTTGCCCAGGTACAGGCATGGAATTAGACACTTGACTAAAGCTCACCAGAGCAAAATACTGGAAAAAAAAATAATTCTGAAGCCTCATTCCTCTGTGTGGCTTAAATACTTGAGTCAGATCTACATAAAATGATTCTTGGTCTCTTTGGAGTACATATAGAGAAGTCAACTACAGAGCATCAGGTTGGAATGAACTCAGGTGACCCAGTTTGTCAACATGTACTGCTGTATCCTATTAGCCCCCAAAGTAGGAGAGCTATTTCTGAAAAACACAACTCTGCTTATGTGCCTAGTACTGTTCTGACAGGTTCATAGCTGGTACAGAGATGTCCTGAAGATGTTGGCCTGCTTCATTAATAGGTTGGTACAGTGCTCTTCGTGCTAAGAAAAGTGTGGTAATTCCCACTCCTTGAACAAACGCTCTTATTCCATGCCATTTTGCAGAAGTGAGAGAAGACAATGGCCTCTGCATGTCCTTTGAGCATGCCTGCTAGACCTTCTCTTGTAGACACTTCTCTTTACCTTCCAGACCTTGAATATATTTTGTCTTTAGCTAGTCATCTGCTCATGCTACTGTAGTTCTGCATACAGACAATTAAAATAATAGATGAGTAGAAAGCCACATGTGGAACAAATTGCTTCCTCAACTAAGAGTAGATGGAAGCGGACAATTTCATGGGACAAATACTCTCCAGTAGATGCCTTCTTGTCCGTCAGACACAGGGGAAAATTTGAATTATCATATCCAAGGTGCTTCACTTCTAGACACATGAAGACAGTAAAACAAAATCACATTTTACTCTCCCAGCCTTCAAGCTATGCATTTTAAATACATGATTAAAAGGTATAAAATGCCCCTTAGCACCATAGGGCAAGTACTTAAGTCGTTACTTCAACAGAAAAATTTTTGACACATTCAACATAGCAGAGCAATTAATGTTGTGCCCAGATATTTTTTAACTGATGTGTTCTTTGCTAGATCATAACCACAGCACCACAGCAGAGCAAACAATCATTTATTCTTGTCTCCAGCTGTGGGGAAATTATAGCTGAGCCTCACCTGAATTTGCTTCATAAAACCAAGTAGGCCATGACTAAAAGCACAACAAAAAACTAAGTTCCTGCCCAGTCCTTCATCTCTGATATTTTTTACTGCTAACACACACACAAAAACAAGCCAGTCACATTTGCCATATCCTTTTACAACTTAAAATCCTTTTAATATATTAGTCAACATTAATGTGTGAATTTTCTTATGTTTTTTAACTGTCTTGAAAACTTACCCATATAGGGCTTTGTGCCAGCCATAGAAGAAGCCTTTTCTGAGCCTTTCACTATGGTTGCAATGTTAAAGTCAGTGATATGAACATGTCCTGCAAATACACAAAATAGAAACAGAAGTCAAAATAGTACATACTACAAATATTCCTGTCTTTATTCAGTGTTTAACAGACCAACCTTAGAAACTTAATGCCTTATGATTTACTATTAAGCACTGCTCATAGTGAAAGCCAAAAAACAATGACAGCAAAATGATATCATGCTTTTTCCCTCAATACATTTATATCTATTATTTGCTTGCACACTGAACCCCACTTCTGACCACCACTGAACCTTCTCCTTTTGTGAGAACCAAGGACAGAAATTCTCTTTGTGTAGCAGTAACACACAGGAGCAGTGCTGAATTTCTTGGAGTGACATGTGAACTCTACCTCACCTTTTCTCTAACTAGAGCCATCAGTCACAATCTCCTACACTCATGACACCTGCCTGCCATCACATCCACTTCATGTTACAATCAGCCTGTTTTTTTCAGAGTGTCCTTGGGGCAAAAAGGGAGTTGAGAAGAAAAAGGGTATTTTAAAAGTACAATAACTACAAAATTAGATTCATGGTAGCAGAGAAGCATTTGTGTAGCAGCAGCAGATCCCAGATGATTCTCATTAGACAGCAGATTACAAGATGAAATATATGTGACACAACACAGCCCATGGACTTGCTGACTGACCAAGACAGCTGATTTAAACTCAGCTAATCAGGTTGGATGGTCCAAACCTGCCATCATTACTTTTTCCCTAGGATGATTTATGACAAGCATAGGGTAAATTGCTCCAGCATTGCAAGGCAATAGTTGCTAATCCTCATTTGCCTTTGGCAAGTAAACTGAATGCAAATCCAGAATGAAAATGTATTTATCTGCACAGTTTTAGCCAGATAAGTCTGCTGGTATGTTTCACATATTCTACCTGAGGACTAGTCCCTGCTGTGGGGCAATGCAGATACTGCTCCACCATGATTCCACCTGGCAATGCCATTGTGGAGGACATGGAAAGGTGCTCCCTTCCCCAACTTGCCACAGTCCCAAATCATCGTTAAGACATCTTGCCTTCAGATGGAGTCCTGAATGTTGAGTTCCTCTGATAATTCCCCCCCCCCCCCCTTTTTTTTTTTAAATCAGAATCTCAGACTCATTCAGTCAGCAGTGTAGAGCAGGCTTTGGGCATGATGCAGTTACTGGGTGAAGGAAACTGTTACCATGTTAGCTGCCAAAGATGAAAAGAGCATAACCATTGACTTGCCTGTGGTCCTGACACTGAACATTTCCCCCACCACCAAACTGAGGAATGGCATTCTCAGCAGTTACAACTGCTTTACAATCTGACCTAAATCCTACTCAAAGTCTCCAGTAAACATACCTGCCAGCCTCCAAGCTGTCTGCACCCCTATGTGCACTGAAATTCTCAGAGTCCCCCTCATTTGGCCAGACCTAAGCTGTTTTTGAATGTAAAAGGGAACAAGACATCTCATTTCCAAACTTAAGCATATTTTTTCAAATGAGATACATGGCAGAAGTTTTTGATGAAGTGCTTTACACATTTCTTAGTTTTCTCAAAATTTTCTTTTTTTGGTGATACTTTCCTTCTAAGATGCCCTACCCAAAAAAACATGCGCAAAAAGTAAAAAAAAACAGTGAGCAGAGGAAGTAATTTTTTCTTGAAGAGTGTTGCTTCCCATAAAAGCAATCAGATCCCAGGCTGGTTTGTCATCAGGTTCCAAGACAGCATTCCTCCTTCCTGCTGGCTGCAGTTTATGGTTGGCAAGGAGCACTTCTGCAGTTCATTTCTGCAATAGAACATGATGGCAGAATGCTTTTTGAGAAAGATAATTGAACCACACACAACCACTTCATGGCAATGATTCTTTAATTCTATGTGCTCAGTAGAATGAAAAGCTCCAAGGATCTTGGAGACTAATGCCTTCTCTTCTTTGACAGATAAATATAAAGTTGTGTCATTTAAATGACACTACTGTAAATGATTCTCCCTATTAGAGTGCCAGCATGATAGTCTGTTGCAAAACACCTATCCCATAATATCCATTCAGACTGATCCAAACAGTTGATTTGCAATGAAAATTGCCTCTCCTGCAGCGCACTGTTTTGTCTCCCTTTTATTAGATTTCTTTTCATTTAAGAAAATGAGAACAGCACATGTGAAGGGTTACATATGTTGGTTGATGTGTTTTGTTAAAAATGCCTTTCCGTAGGAGAAGGAGAAGACAGGTTCTGAGAGCTTCTACACATTCTGCTTCTGCTAAAGCAGTAATGCTTTACTCCTGTAGTTACAGCAGCACACAACAAAACCCACATCTGTATCTCTGGGGAAAAAAAGAAACAACACACCACCACCTTTGCTTTTCCACAGCCTCTGGGCTGCCTGAAGACAGCTTTTGTTTGATGTTTAGAGGGTTGGTAGCTTGCTGAGGACAAGAAAGGTAACCTCTGGGCAGGTGAATGTTTGTGCTGCTGTAGTGACTGCAAATAAACCAACTCCCTATAAGAATTTTTCTAATCAATCTATATGAAATTTTTATGGCATCCCTTGCATGTAGAAAGATTAAAGAATTATTTCTGCAGTAAAAATGCTACAATTCTGGCTATTTAACACTACTAACAAAATTTCAGTTCACAAGAACATTTTCCCATCTGAGCTTCACACCTTATATTTGATCTCCCTTGCCGGATTTTATCCTGAAAAACTGATCATCAAGCCCAAGCCCAGCATTCTGGCTCCCTTCTCAGGTACAATACTGGATTGCACTATGTCAGCACCCCCTGGGTTTGGGTGTTAAGGGAAATACCTAACAGGTTCAGCAGAAATTAAATAAATTCAAGTATCACAATGGAAGAGGCTCACTGTTTAATGCCCCTGACTTCGTGACTACATCTGATAATAAGATGATGGTATATAGTGAAGAAGAGAAGGCAAATGAATAGATTTGTCTGGCTCTCTGCAAAATGGCTTTTTCAAGTCTGATTGAACAGGTTTCAACTACATCTACACATTTCATAGCATCATAAGGGTTGGAAAAGACCCCTAGGTAATCTCGTTCAACCATCAGTCCATCACTACCATACCCACTAGACCACATCCTTCAGTGCCACATCTACCCTTTATTTTAAGCAGAAAGGGTCTCAGTGACAATTGTTTCAAGAACTGCAATCCTCTAGTCTGCTCTCAGTTAAGAAGGAAAGCCTCTAAGTTAGTTTTTACAGGCAGTGTACGATCAGCCAAAGCTTTATGTGTGCATCTAGGAGGTGATGTATGAGGGATACAAATACAGGGTATGCATACATCACTTTACCACATGACTCATAAACCCAATATCTGAGGCATAGAACAGATCCCCTTTGTTTGACTATTACTGAACTTGTAAATGAGACTAGATCATAATTATAATTAAAAACAAGTTTGATAGGCAACTGAAGCTGGTTGACATTTTTTACTCTGCTAAATATTAAAGAAATTCAATGAGATTTCGTATCATAGGGTAAGAAAGTGAAGGGCAGAGGTTCAGCTTAGTATGCATCAGAGCTGATAAGAAATCTCAGCACAGTAATATTTTGGAACAAATACAGATTTGGTTTGCCCGGGAGGTTGAAGTCCATTAACTATTTAAAAATAAAAAGCTCTTTGCCATTCATCTATATTAAGTACAAGGGTGTCATCTTGTATCCAGACACTCATCATCAGGAGATTACAAGGGGCTTCATGGTAGTTCTGAGGGTGTGTTCAGGAGTCAGCATTCAGGGCTCAAACTATTAAATTTACAGGTAGTGATTTTTATTCATACTATTTTTAGTTTTAAGGTCAAGATTGCTCATTGCCTGCTTTTTTCAAATTTGCTATTTTCAAATGAGAGTTTAGATACTCATATAAACAAGGAAATAAAGTTTTAAGGAATGATTTGATGATCATAAAATAATATAGTCTTAAATAAAAATGCACATAAATACATCAACTTGAATCTGCCTTTCTCCCTCATAAGAGAAATGATTAGAGTAAAATTATCACTGATATAGAAGCAATAATCCAGTCAATAAAAACTATTAAAGAAGATTTTGACTACCATAAAGATGAAGAATGAAGTGAATATAAGCTGTTATTCACCAATTTCTGTTATTTTAGACATAGGTATTATTATTATTTTTTTTTTTTAAAGCAGTAGATTTCAAACTTGATGAAAGAAAACACCTACAAGTTCAGCATCTTCTGTAAAAGAGAACTTTTTTTCATGTGGTTGTAGAAGCCAGTTTCAGCAGCAGCTTCAAAGAGGTAGTAGATGAAATCATTATCAAAGGCCCATCCAGATTTTAATGGAAATATACCAAGCCGTACTAACATCCTAATATATGAACTGTGGGTGAAAGAGAGCACTGAAGCTTTTGATGACTGAAAATAGCAATGGACACTTCCTGTGAAGATGATCTTTTGTCACTGTCCATAACAGAATATTGACTGAGATCCTGTACCTGATTCTGAAGGGAATTCTTTGAATCATAGAATCATTAAAGTTGGAAAAGACCACTAAGATGATCTAGTCCAATCGTCAGCCCATTCTTCCTTGGGAAGCCACACAAGTCTTGGAGTGGGGCACAGAAAGATATGATTTCACACCTAGGCCTGAAAGGGAAGCAAACCCTTGCAATTTCTCATAAACAGAGTATAATAGTAGTTTGGTTGCCCTGCACTATACAAAGTCTGGTCACCAAATGGGGAGCTTCATGATTTCTGCAGAAAGATCAGAAGCATTAATATTAATGCTGCTATCAAGCAGCTATTGAAAAAAGTTATCATCTTTGGAAAAAAAAAAGATGATACTAATTGGGTTAATACTTTTTAAGATTTTATGTATTGAATGTACCCTCAGATACAATAACTAATAGATCATGGAAACATTTAATGTATCTTTAATTTCTTTGACACTTCAGGAGAAAAACAACATAGACCAGACTTATCAATCTCTAATGCTAAACACCATCATTTCACGTATAAGGATTTAAACCATTAAAGTGAAATGAGTGGGAGAAAACCAAATACTGCTACTAAGAATTTTTCTGCAGTGCTTTCCTCTGTATAATACAATAACAATAGCTCCCCTGAACCATGAAGCAGTCCCTTCAGCTGCCACTGGAACAACTATTTGAGAGACACAGTAGGAGAATAGAGCACTACTAAATTTAGAGATCAGTGTTAGTTGTAAGAAGAAGAACTTTCCAGAAGAGAAGAAAACGCAACAGAAAAGATTTATGTTTGCTTTCTTAGTGAGGTCTAAGCTCAGTTTGGATAATTAACCAATAACAAGACACCACTGTTCCTTTCCCAGGAACCTGAAAATATCCCTAATCTCTCACTTCATGAGAGAATGAATATCTCAAGAAAATCAGGCTAGGGGCTTAAGTATTATTTTAAGCATCTGTTTTCACAATTCTCCTGTAGGGTAACACTTGTGAACATAAGATGCATCCACTGCTACATTATTATTTCTGCTCAGAAAGTAATAATGGTGTTGGGCAGAAGAGAAGTATACAGGAAAACTCAGGCTTGCCCTGCAAGAAGGATTTTAGTATGCTGTACATGTTTTCATTTTTTTTTTTTCCTCTAAGAAGTTGAGAAAAATCTCTTGTTTTTTGCTCTCTGTTCCCTAAGCCATACAGATAAACTGTAGTAAAAATTGTTTTAATCTGTAGAAATATCTATGATCTTGGGTTAAGTTACAAAAGTCACTCAGCTTCACACCTTTAAGAGTAAGGCAATATGAGGAGGTAGCTCTTCAACTTCAGTCAAAATAGGTTTTCTCAGTAAGGTCAAAGAAATTGGACTTATTGGGACAGCTTTAGCCTTGCTTCATATTTTTCATGTTTCATATAAGAATAAGTTTTTGTTTATTTATTTGTATTTTAATACAGGATAAAGAGAGACCTAAGAGCATATAAGAAATTGTTGCAACATCTTAGAGATCACCAGCTAAAATAAACCTCCTGCACGCTTTGTTAGACTCACATCAGATGAATTCACAATGCTCCCGCTACAGCCCGCCATATATCATGGTGTAACACAACAGAAAGTGCAGCAGTAACAGCAGAGCAGCAAGGTCCTAGGCTGCAACAAGGACTTTCTCAAACACAACAACCATAAGCAGAGAAATAAAGGAAAGAACCCATTTACCTTTAGAAGACCTCAGGTACAAATAAGTCTCCAGGGAAACACCCTTGCCTTCACAGCCAACCCTTAAATGACGTCTGGGGAAAGGGTGGATCCTGACTCCACCCCTTCCAGTTACTCAGGTACACTGCATACACCTGAGCTCTCCTGGGTTGGTCCTGCCCCCCCACCAGGTGCTCAATCACTGGCTCAATGACTTTTAGCATTTCTGCTACATGTACATGCACTGAGTAGATTTTTTTTTGGTTGTTGTTAAATGAGTGTTGATAGTTCCTTAAAAAATGATGTTACTGTGAAGTGTTGCAGCCTTATTGAAGCTTTTTTGGGCTTTTGGATAGGATTCCTGTGGCTAAATGTAAAATCTATAAGCTGGATTTTTATATCTTTAAACAAAATCTCCTCAGGGTCATTCAGTGAAGAGAGATAGCTATTAATGTTTAAGTGCAGACATCCAAATTGGATCAGATGATCTAAATGGGTCTACGGCTGTAAACAAACTACAATGACTGGCATGATACAGATACTAGTACTACAGGTGTCACCTAATTTAGGGAGTGCAGGGACACTAGCCCAGGGTAGAACTACATCTCCCAGCCACATAGCAGGTTGGTGAGCTAATAAATTCTGCTCAAGGTAGAAGTCACTTCACTTGGTGAAGTCTGGTGAAGAACCATACTGCTTTGCATAAAAGCTCTCTATCCCAATATTTCCAAGCTGGCAATAGATAATTTTGTTTCTGAATATCTTGTAGTCACCAAAAAAGTAATTCTGCAGCATGCTATTGGCTCTTGCATAGCTTGACTACAGTACATAGGCTCCCATAGGAAAGCTCTTCCATGAGGTGATTTTGTGCTGTAATTGACCTTGCTGAAGAGCAAGGAGAGAAAAGCATAACAACTTCAAAGGCTGTCAATCAGACATTTAGCACTCTCATAGTCATTTCATGTTGCCTTTCCATCTTTAATTCACACAGGACTTAAAGACAAGATATTTCTGTTCTTCTATTTCATGCATATTTGCTGATATTAATGTCTAGGGAAAATTAACACATGAGAGTCTGAAACACTGAATTCCTGAAGTCCTAGATGGTTTAAGACTCAAATATTAATAAGCTTTATTGGCTTTGGTAATCCCAGGGGCAAATTCCAGCTGTTCCAAATGTTACTACTTTAATCAACTTTAACTTGCTGATCCAGCAACTCTGCAATAGATTTTGAAAAATAATTATATCTTTGTCATCATTTCAAGTCTGCATTTTTTTTTCAGAGATTAACTGCTCTTAATCAATTTCTGAAAAGTATAAAGCAAAACTAGTCTTTCCTACAGCAGCAAATACATATTATTTTCTGTTTTGCCTTTATCTCATACAACTGTTCTAACTAATAGAAGGTCAAAACTTTTGTTCATTGTATTTTCTCATATCCTTGCTATAAGTAGTTGCAAAAAGATCCATTTAATTTTAGTAAAATACTTCATATATTCTCTGCATCTGTATGGTTTTCTTTTTTAAAAAAAATCAGAATTTTTATTCACTACAGACATTTTTTGCTTGAGATCATGGAAGTAGTCCTGAAAATTCATAGCTGATTATCTTGTTTAGACAATTTTAGCTGCCCTTTGAACCAGCACTATATATATAACCATAGAAAATTTTACAGGCATTTTAGAGGTGAGTTTCAGTTTCTTATTTAAATTTCTTACCTAAATGTAGGAAAATAATTTCAGAAACCTACATGAGAAATAGTTTGCTATTTGGAATTTCCTAGTCTTTCAGGATTTCAGAGCAGAAAATAGATGCTTGGTACTGTTCTATTGGAAGATCCCTAAATAACAATTATAATGTCTTACAGTAATCATGTTATTAAAATAATAACTTATTTTTGACTGTGTCCCTGGTGATCTCCATACTTATTAAAATCCTTTATGTTCAGCTCTTTCAAGTGTCATATCACCATTTTTTCTTTTCAATAGGAATGAATATTACAAAATCTCCAAATGGGCAGAGGGATGTGCAGAATTTCCAGATTTAGATTGGAATCCAGAAGCTCAGGCTGACTCAAAAACCACAAACCATCATGTCACAGGCAGCTCAAAAATTAGAGATATCTGGGAGAAGCAGTCAGTATTTACTCACCATGCTCATCCAGTAATATGTTGTCAGGTTTGATATCCCTGCAAAATAAGTAAATGCATACATTATAATTAATAGCAAAAGATGACCAGCAATTTAATGTTTTTCCACTTGGTTACAGGGGCCAAGTCACTTAAATAAACACAATGAAAATCATACAATATACAAAAGTAAATGATTTTTATCTACATCTATTTATTGCCTTGAAAACAGGCATACTAAAGAGGTTTTCTAGATTTCTATCTCATATGTTTTTGTTTTCATATGGTTAACATTGGCAGAGATTGAGTTTTAAAGATGTATTTTATTCTTTAGAGCAGTGAGAACAACAAAATGGAAGATTTGCATCTTGGAGGTGCCTGATTGCCTAAGGGAGTCTGTATTTGTCAAACACAAGAAATCAGTTAATTAGAAAAATCACTGATCTACTCTTTCTGCCAGACCCACTAATCTGCCATGTTCATGTGCATGATCGCTCACATATTGTAAAGTCCTACTTGATATTTTACTACCCAGGTAGGTCTAGCAGCTCCCCTTTCAGGCCTTGAATCTACCCTTGGCTACATATTATGGTAGGTAGTAGGCTGGGGAAAGGGAGTGTGCCAAGGATAGGCGGGGACTGTAATGTACCAGAACATCAGCTCAACTCTGATGTTCTTGGCACAAGGAAAAGGCACTGCCTTAGAGACACACGCTTATCCTTTTAAGTTGACCTTCACTTTGCTGTCAAGAACATGGAGACAACTTTTCCTCACCACTCCTGGACACTACCTTAGCAATGGCAGCTTGCACCTTATGCAATTTTGAAGCAGTATTGCATTAACTGAGGAGATACATTAATCTACCTTGAGCAAAATATTTACCCCTTGAGCTAAATTCTTCAGAGATCTCAAAAGACAAGGCATTGCAAAATGTATTCCAAAGATCTATGTATTTTAATTCAGCCAAAGAATGGCTTGATAATTCCGATTTAAACGTTTTTCTATAAACCCTGTCCTAACTGAAATACGTACTTACACATATTTAGACTTCACTAACAAATTTTGCCTAGTTAGGCCATGAATGGAATCAAGAGTAGAATGAAATGTTGCAAAAGGATAATAAAGGATAATATTGCATCAGAACTTCTTTTTTTTTTCTTTATTTTACTTTAAACATGGGATGATTTCTAAAGGAAATGTCAGGAGTAAGATAGCAATAGCAACTGTATACTTTATGTATGACGTGACTTCAATCATCGCGCAAACTTGCTATCTTCATTGACAAAAGAAGTCAACTTGCAGCTTAATACTTTGAATTGCAGACTTTTTATCCTTTCCTGAGAATCAAATGAAATTGTGAAGTGCACTAAGATTATATTTACAGTTTGTGCAGCAGCAGCTGAGAAACACAGAATAAATAAGGAATTGTTTTGAATCACTTCCAGCATAATTGGAAATATTGTAAGATGTGTGTATGTGTGTATGTGTGTTTGTGTAAGGAAAAAGATCTCACTCTGAGTTAATGGAAATTTATACCAATATTTCAGTGCAAAAAACTGTTTTCCTTCTGCACAACTTACAGGCTATCTATGATTTTCTCATTCAGAAGGTTTTATTTATACTTGTAATATAAGGAGGAGATCTCTCCTGGAATCCATGTCAACCACAAATGTCTAATTTCTAACTTGTCTCTTTCCTCTTCCTAGCATTCTCTTGCCACATTGCTTACCACAGTGGAAACTCTCCTTCCTCTGATTTCACATGGCTGATGTTGTGAGATACAGGTGAACTGTAGGTTTGATTGTCTTTTTTTATAAGATTTATCTTTGATTGAATTAGCATAGGAAATGTTTTATATTTTTATATGTAATATTATATTTGATCTCACAGCTGATGAGAAAGTTTTCAGAAAAGCTACTTTTCATCTGGTATGAAATATATTTAATAGCAACGAATTGATCTCTAACTGTGATTAACTTATGTGATCTAACTGTGATTTAACTGTGATTTCAACAACTCTTTGGCTGGCCATGACTTGAAAGTACACCAATGATATTTAATTAAAATAAACCTGTAGTTATGAGTAATGACTATCGAATTAAATATTTTAAACTTTGTCTTTACAAGATTTAACAAGCACCATATTTCTCTGCACTTCTCACATGGGTTAAAAATAGGAGTCACAGTCATTTATACTAGTGCCTTCCTGTGGGTTGCTGATATCTGTGATAAATTCATTCTTCAATTGGTTTTCAACAAAATGAGAAAAAAAGAAAAAAACTTAGAACTGGAATGATAAAATCACGAGTGCTTCACAGTGAATAAAACTGAGAAATAGGAAATATTCATCTTTATGTGCTACTATCAAGCCTAAAGCAATGCATCTCCCATGGATTGCTTATTACAACAAGCCCATGCCTTTTCTCTTTCTCTCTTTTTTTTTTTAAGATGAGTTTGAACAAAATGAATATCTATTATGATTTTGCACTATTACATAGCCTATATATTTTTACTGTCACCAGAAAATACACTGACAAATCCATTAGACAACTGCATATAATGTCAAATATATTCTACTTGGAGTTGCATCTGCAGTGTTCTGAAAGCTGAGCAATAAAATTAGATCTGTACTTGTCTTTCCTGACTAAATCAAGCAGTAGCTTATATTTAATACTCTTCCTTACCTGAGGGATCTTTTCCATTGCTGACTTTGCTCATTTTCTCTGAGGCAGGACCACAGCTGGGAGCAGGTATGGTAGAGTGTATCAACTTCAAGAGACAACCTGATAGACTCAACTGTCCCTGGAGGAACTGGATAGACTCACCATGTCTCCAGCCTCAAACTGTTATAAACTGATTTTACAGCAAGAAAATGTCATGGGCTAACCTAAACAAGGAGGGGAACAAGTTTTCTGTGTATATTTTTTCTCCCTGAGTACAAGATACTACTGTTTTTAGATCACATGCCTGGAGTTACCTAGATCCATGTGATATATGAGAAAATAAAGCATAAGTTAACGGTGAAAAATATGCTTTTCAGTAGCACTATTATGGAGTTACCCTGAGTTTACAGCATAGCACTAGAAAATCATCCCTCTGGAGGCAGCTTGTTGAAAGCTTCACAGACTGGAGAGGTGTGAGCCCACAGCCATCTTTGCAACTTTGATACTTTTGGATGACCAGTGGGGAAGATTCAACAGAGTTAATATGAAGACTTGGTAAGTGTAGGAGCACGACAGTTATAGTTACAGGATATGTTCAGAATGGAAGGCTTCTGGTGCTCACCAAAAGGCGGCTAGTTCCTTTGAATAAATACTCTGGTTAAATTCATTGAAATAGTAAAAAATGCTGTCTCTAGAGATACGGATTCAAAAGATAATGACTCTTTGGTTAAGCTGTTTAATTCAAAAATGTTAAATAAATGAAATTCTGTTTTGACTACACATCAGGTTTTCAGAATACAGTTTTCCTCTTAGCAAGCATGTTCAAACAGTGAAAGGTAGGGTGTGAAATTCAGTGCCTTAACTTCAGGATTTTTGTTATCTATATTCTTAGCTGATATAATGAACTGAAATACTCATTTCGTAATCCAAATATCTTGAACTAGTTAATTAGAAAATTCTAAACTTTTGCAAATAGCAAACTAACTCATGTCCAGACTCAAAAAATCCTGGGTTGCTTTCAAACCGTTTACCAACAGCAGAACCGTCCTTAACACTTATTTCTTAACCATGACTTTCTCATTCTGTATTACTCCAGCTCTTCTTTTATACATAGAAAAACAAGAGCAACATAGAATTGGAAGTAGAGAAACCTTGAAAATCTTCACTCACTGAAAGGACAAAGTATAACTAATATAATGGCCCAAAAAAAGCACAGTTGAAAACAAATGAGAAAAAGCTTGGAAAAAACCCGGTCCAGTTTCTACTTGTTGCTGTTACTTACAAAACCATTTCTAGCTTCCTTCATTCACCTAGCTAGAAATGTCAAATAAGGTTGCCTGAATGATTTAAGTACCTTAAAAAGGTGCTTCATGTATTTTCCAAGTAGTAAAGAATAATTGATGATCTATTTGTATCTTTAATATATATAGATCAAGTGGACATCTACTGCTTGAAGACATTCTTTCTCCATGGAGTAGAGTGTTGCACATGAATTTTGATCAACTCATATTCACTTCATATGCCGATTAGAGTCCCCTGAACTCACTTGAAAGGATTTTGATGGTTGTAAAGGACTAAAGTTCAAACACTTTCAGTTTTATTTACTGTTCCCATCCATGTTCCTTTCAGGTATTACTAAGTGAGGTTAGTGATTTTCTAAGTTCAGAACTGGAAAGATTGTGTAGTTTTCAGATTTGAAGGCTTTCAAGACCTGACTAAGTAAAAGTCAAGAAACCTGTTGTGAACTTACAGCTGACCCTGCTTTGTGCAGAACAGTGAACTAGAGTGTTCCGGAGGTCTCTTCCAAACTGAATTAGCTTGTGAATCTATGAAACATAGCATATCTAATTGTCCATCACTATTTTTCCTCTTCCTTTTGGCTACAAGGATATTCATGAAAGATTTAAAAGGGACCTGAAAAGAGATTGTAGATGTGGTATTCAGTGAATCTTTGGTATAGTCCAGTTAATCCAGTGTAGATGGAATTTGATCAGAGGTCCCACATGTTCAAATCTGTCCCAGGGCTTGAATACTCATGAAGAAAATAGTAGGAATAAATAGCCTATCTCCAACATGAAAGGAGGTTAAATTTCAAATTCTCTGCAGTTCACTCCAGTTGTAACATAATATTAATTATCTATATGACATAGGGAAAAAAGAAAAAAAAAAATATTTCAGCTGAGAATGAATGTGAGATATCTCAATAAGAGTGAGAAAATTTGGTGCTTACACTGCTAGTGCTAGATAAAATGAAGAGTAGACACACTGGGAGGGAATGATCTTTGTTGCCCTAAAAACCAGAAGCTACACTTATGTGTCCCTTATATAGATCAAATAGGAAGATTATAAAAGAATTCTGCGCAGCATATGGTGATACTATTTACTCTAACACTTGAAAACCAGAGCAATCTCAAAAAAAGTTCATGTATGCTGCTACAAAGTAGCAACCAGGACATTGCCTCCTTTGATCCCTTTAAATCTCTTGGACTTCAAATACTAATCTTGGAGGAAAGGTTTGTGGCTAATAAAATCAACCATGCTTTAACCAGTTTACCTAAGGAAATATTGAAAAATATATTGTGACATGAAACAATGTTAGGTTCTTCAAGTTACCTGATTTCATAGTGTTTGAAAGAAAATGGACAAAAAAGAAAAGATCTTGGAAGGCTGAACAACTAAAACAAATTGAAAAAGAATGGCTGAGGGGAAACAAGAAATAGATTAGAGTTGTTTAGTTAACAAAAGAGACCTGTAAGATGCGACACAACAGGCATATCAAATATAAATAGTATGTAGATGGTCAGTTGAGCCTTTCTATTTGCTTCTGGAATGTGAAAGAAATGTTAGAATTTTGTATAAATGAAGTGAACTAAGTAAACAAGGTTTCATTTGTACAACCAAGATTAAACTCAAGTTGACATTTTATGCAAGACATACTTGCATAAAAATGCCATCGATATCAGTAACAGAACCACCAGCTTGAGTTCCTCCAGCTAAGATTTATCTAATTGATTCAGGAAAACCCTTCTACAGCAAATGCAGATGCAAGCTTCTCTTCATCTTTTTGAAATACATCAATAATTATGCCAAATGCAAGGTCTATTCTTGTTCTTAAACCTGTGAGAATTGAAAAAATAACATTGCCCATCTGTTTTATTCTGCCTTTGAAGATGCAGCAAACAAACAATGACTACTGGCTTTGTTTCTGTCATTTAAAACGTTAATTCCTGCAAGATCCAGGGGCCCTTGAAGTCAATGGAAGGACAGCACTGTCTTCAGTACTGTCTTCAGTACTGTCTTCAGTAGATGCTGTTTGATCCCTAACAGTTTTTCTTGTGCTCTATTCCTCAGTGCTGACAATCTAACAGCCTGTTTTATAGGATAAATCTTGTAAAAAAATAAATATGAATGTTTAGGCGAGTTCTTTTATTCTCTTAATTAAGTAGCTTATTTCTTATATTAATTTTTTTTTTCTCTTTATGCAGAAGTATGCATTTGAATTTACTGTCTTTTGCTTCTGACAAAAATCTTTCATTGTTTCAAGAAATGCTCAATGGTATAAAAATACTGGTTTTAAAACAATGGTAATACTTCTTATCAGAGGGATGGGAATTAAAGACTTTTATCTGCTAAAGACCTCTGATCACTGGTTCACATTTCCCTCACTTAGATCTCACTGGTAATCTTTTCATAAAAAGACCTTCAGAACCATCTGTTCCTGCTGTAATGAATGCCATGCCATGACACAACTCTCAGTGATTGAACCACTGCAATTTTGAAATTTGGAGATTTCAGTAGAATCAGAAATTAGCTGAGAACATGTGGTATTAGATCATGATAGATCAGGGAAGAAAAAAGCATCCTGTAGCTGTTTGTTTGAATCAGGATATAGCTGTATGAATCTGGATGTGTTTCCGCAAAGTGCCACAAATGGTACCAATGCCACCAGAATATTTGGTTCAGAAGTAGACTCTCTTGGGTTTTGATATCTAGATGTCAGGATGCAGGAACGAAGAAGAACTTTCTATTTAAAAAATTCTACTCATTATAGGTGCAGAAAGGAAATCCAGAAACAAGCAACTGAGATGCTGAAATCTCAAAGTCTTGAACTTTATCTATTTGGAGTTGGACTAATTCACTGACAGCTAGAGGCAAGTTACAGAAACACATTATTTCATGTTGCATGACTTTTTCTGAGCTGAGCTATTTATAAGGAAGAGTGCACCATTTTTAGCTGTTTCTCTCTTAGGTAGGGAGAAAACTCTTGCACAGTTGAGATTCGCTATTTCTCCTTGAAAGCAAAATAAACTGCTATTTAGCACCAGGATGTGCATGCATTAATATATCTTCTGAGAAGCAAAGGGTGAAATAATTCACTCAGTCCACACTGCCATTTCCATATGAACTTTCTGAAGATTGTTGCACACAGAGAAGCTGCAGTGTCAAAGGGTATTGCTCACAGTGTGCTGTTCTAGTCCAAAATGTCAAAAAAACTTTAAGTATTAATTGGTTTATAGTCTATCTATTGGAACTTACTTTTACAGTCTTATCTCCATCAAGGAAATAAAAAATCTAATAAATTTGCATTTCAGACTCCAAGTAAGAGATGGAGATAAATGTTTAGTTCTGCAGTGATTTAGTAGAAATAAGTTCAGAATCAACATATATCAGTAGAAGTTTCTACTGACTGCCTTTTTATAAATATGAATACTGATATGGACAGATAGATATCAGACGTCTTAAAAATGTTAACTCCTTTCCCTGCTGAAAGACTAACAAACATTACAACTTGTAAGAAACTATTACATTATCAATGTATTTTAATTCCTTTAAGACATTTTCATGCATGTTCGTAGTACTCACTCAGTAAGGCAACTTCTAAATTTAAAAATTAATGCAACCATACAGAAACCTGTGTTAAAAGATCAGTAAAAATTTCAAGGCTTGAAAAGCATTCAATAAAACTGAAAAAAAAATGCCAAGATGCTATACTTTCAGCCACTAATAATATATATTTAACACCAAGCAGAAGTATGTAGGTTTGCTATCATACAAATTGTAACACATGACTGGTGTGATTTAAGTGCCCCAAATTCAATAGGACATGCAAAAATAAACCATTTTTTTAGTTGGACTTTACTATTTAAATTCCTTTGTTATTTTAAATCTTTCATTTTCTCTGCAATTCAAGTTCCCAAGGCTTTAATGGAGAAAATAAATGAACAAATAAATAAATAAATAAAATCCATACCTGCTTCCAACTATTTATCTGATAGCATCCATTCATATGGCACTAATCAGAATTCAGTCACCATTTCCTATTATCACACTCTAGAGCTTTTTCCTTTTATTTGGAAACAAGACCATTTTCTGTTGCATATACAAGGTATAATTGCTGCAGTAATCATATGATAACTGTAAAAACTTTCTAGTGAAGGTCTCCAAGGGCCTTACCTTTCTCGATGTATCTCTAATCGGAGCATGGACACCCAGTTCCAGATTTTGGATTGTTGTATCTATGGAAACAAGTTACTCTGATGCCAAGTGTTCTGGTACCAAATGTTTCTTTTTGGTTTAATGGTCCATTTTAGAAGGTGTCCATGAAGAACTGAAATTTTCTTATCACTCATAATAGTCATTTTTTTGGTAGCTCTGAAAATGAAGGTAGTAAGGAAGCAACCCAAACATGCTACTTTACTAATGCTTCAACTGGAACTATCTCATTATTTTCCAATCACATTTCAATTTTGAAAATACAATTATGAAAATATGTTCAATTCTTTACTTGTAACAATAGGTGGCAGTAATGAAATCTCCATCTGTCTGTGTAGCCAGTGGTCTTTGGTAACAGTTTCAAGCATGGAGCAGAGAAATACTTGCAATGTGTATTGTTATCATGGGTTGAAGATAACAGGTCAAGGAACAGAAATTGTATACTGAGCCTTTCATATTTCTGGGTACATACAGACACACAAGTCATCTTTGGTCAGATTTGGCTCTTGAACTTGCATAGACACCAAATTAAAATAGAAATATTTAATACAGAACATTTTGTTATTCTATACTTCCTGAATATCCAACATGATTTTATCTGCAGTTACAAGAATAATAGATGAAGGTACTTATATTCTATAAACATTATAAAGACTTGACCAAAGAAATACATGAACCTGAACTTACAATGGTATATGTTTCAATGGATAATATTTTAGAACTGCACCACAGTGGCTGTATAAACTGAGCTTTTGCATTATACAACACACTCTGTGATACTCAGGATTTCTCTTGTGGATACAGAGGTTCTCTTCTAAGTGAGCATTACTCAGCCCAAATAACTTGCAGGCAGTTCTGTGTTTAGCTTTCATTTTCCCTGAAGGACTCAAAGTAATGACAAAAGTGCCCCTTCCTTTACTACAGACACATTCTAGAGCTAACACTGGATGTATCTTGTGTCTAGAGCACTTGCACTTTTGGGTGTCTCTGAGAGGAACCTTGAACAATAGTCAACACTGGAATGATGCCAAAACATCACCATGTTTCAAATAAGAAAGCCTTTTCAGTCAAATGCTTCTCCAATGCACATGGAGAAGTTGTGAAAGATAACTGCATAGCAATAAGTTTATATGTTCACCAAAAATGGCTATTTTTTGTATTACAGTTTCAAGTATCATAGAGGCATCCCGTGCATAAGCATACAATACTCATACATCTAAATGTGAATCAGCTTTCAAGAGCAGGTGACATCTCTGATAACTAAGGAAAGTGCATCACTCATTAGACACTAACTGGAGAGTAGCGCTCAGAAAGAATTATCTGGTCCAGCAGAAAAATATAGACATTACAATGGGCATTCTTCTTTCTTCAGAGATATCATACAAGAGTTTTTGACCAGAAGGAGGGAGGAGAATGTGCTCAGCTTGCACTCTGCCAACAGTAGCACAAATATCAATCTCCTTGCAGTAAAAAGCCCAAGCCCTCTTCAAATTTACACAAGCAGAAAACCTCAATAAACATTACATAAATACATAAAAATACATAAAAGTTCATCAGAAACTTGTTGGAACAACATTAGGCACAAAAATTATACCATATTGTTTAACTGTTTCCTTCATGCATACCAAAGTGCAATGCAGACTACACAGATTACAGACATCTTGGCTGGAAATTAAGGTATATCACAGTGGAATTCATGTGTGATACAAGGAAAATCCTAAGGTTTCAGGTTGCTAGTGAGTGCCTGGGCAGTCATCTCTTTAATGCAGCAGTGAAACATCCTGTCAAGCACATTTTCTGCTGCTGAGTTTCAGCAGTACAACATAGCAGGGAGAAGAGTAGGGATGTAGAATGGTAAGCAGAAAACAACCATATCTATGCAAGTGATTCTGTTTTGTTCTTTCTAACCTGAAATTCCAAATGCTAGCATGAATGTCAGGTTCCCCATCACCCTCACTGTTATAATCATTTCCTGCTGGGCTGTGCCTGTGACTTAAATATTTCATCCTTTATTTATCAAATTGACCATCTCAGACTCTGTGACACATGCAACAAGGAGATACACAGAGGAGATTCTGAATACATTCCACACTCAAGTGAGCTTTGACACCCTTTGTATTCCCATTCAAAGTGGTTTTACAGATTTAATGTACGTAAAAGTGAGCTGCAATAGCACAGGCTGAAAATTTCCTGAAATAAAATCTTATTCAGTAAAAGACTAAAAAACCTGAGCAGCTGCTACCTGGACTTGTAGGTCATCTTGTGAAATGCACCAATGAATATATTAATTCTATGAAGCAAAAAGATAAATACCTGAATTTTTGCCGCATTTCCTCCCTCCAACCAATCTAACATTTCAAACACAAGTTTCATGACACTTTTCTACCTCTAACATAACCTACCTTAGATGTTTATATAATAAATTACTTCTGAGAATAGCTTTTGATGCTTCTAAGAACGAAAACTTATAAAGAAACTCCCACAACAATAAATACACATATTCCTGAAGATTGTTGTTTAGAGTAGATGGAACTAGGTAGGATAGAGATGACCAAACACACCACCTTTTTAAAAAGCCTTTCTATTCTAAGGGAAGTCAACTACATGTCGCTTGGAATCCAACAGCTGATTATTCCAAGACTTCATGATTGATCTGGATAAGGAACAAAAGATCTGCAGTATTACTTGAGTTCAGAGGAAATAGTTAAGACCACTGTGTGAGAACACTGATGTGAAGCTGGTTTTATACAGGACTACAGATAAACTGCTGTTACAGTAATGCTTGGTAGTGAAATTATTATAGGGGTTATTATTGCCACTTATTCAACAGAAAACTGAAATTGGGTGCAACTCAAGATATTTGCATTAACTACTATTATGAATTAGGTGGCTACATTTCCATGTTTAGTGAAGGAATGTCTAGACAATACAATCACTGGAGTGTAAAGATTCAGTTGACTAAATATCTATTTTTGGATGAGCTGAATATATTTTTAGATTCTCTTGGCTGTGTTGAATAGGTATCCTCTTACTCAGACAGCTAATTTAAATATAGATTCCTGCATTCAGATCTTGGTGAACTGTGGAATAAGTTTTTAGAAACATCTAGCATGCAGCACAGGATTATGGAAACAATTAGGGATGTTCTCAAATCAAATTACTGTAACATGTTATCACAGAAGCACAGGCAGGTACTTAAGCCTCTTGCAGGAGTCACGCTTTTAGCACTCATTGTCTCATTTGACGTCATCTCACACCATGAAGAGTGCAATCCTTCACGCATGATGAATTGAGCCATAGTTAAAATAGTATGTATCATTAAGAATTTTTCTTACCCAAGGCCGTCTAATAAAACATGCTCGCCATTTTTAGGATGAAAGCATCTGGGGCTCTGCATGGCCTCCTCTTAGGATGTGGTAATAGAGGGAATTCTGAGGAAAGAGCCTCCTTGTTCCCTTCCAGATTGGTGTCCATCACAAGCCCAGCTATGTGTGGCATCTGGGGGACCTGGCACTGCCGCATAGAACTGCTCTTAAACAGCTGGAGACATATTCTATGTCCAGGAGATAAAATCTTGTTGATAGAAGGAAACTGATCATACAGAATTCCTTTGGAAGGAAGAGCAGGCAATGACTGAACACCACCATTCTTCTTAACAACTTAAGAGTTACAACAGCTTGATGCAGGTGTTCAAAAACTAGGCAACTAAGGCAATATCTCAGTTTTAGATCTCCAGTGCTATATCTTTTTGACACTGTTTCTTTTAAAAGCAAATGTTAAATAATAAAGATTGGATGAAGGACTATTGACTGGAAATGGATGTCCTTGCCTACGTGCTCATAGTTCGTAATTTCAGCAGTGGAGGTACTCTGGGAATCAGGGAAATAAGCTGGTACTTTAATTAGTGTTCAGCTCTCCATACATGTGTAAGTGCATGTGTATGCATGAGTGTCTGACTGTAGAGAATTTCTGTGGCTGAGTGTTGGTTTGCAGATGAGAGCTGAAGAATCACCACCAAGGAAAAATTCTGCCAAATCTCAAGTCCCTGTAGAGTTTAAAGGCAGAACTCTAGATAATTAATGAATTTAATTAGCATGAAAGCTGAGAAACACAGCTGTCTGGCAATAGGTTTTCAACTCAGCATGTCTTGCTAAGAGACTATATTACTAATTGTTATTGATTATTAACAGTAAGTAAATTGCTGTTTATCAATATGAATTCAAAGTGGACCTCTAAAACAAATGGAGTAGACAGAATGGTCTTAATGCTTTTAAGACCATCTTTTAATTCCTTTAGCAACTTGAGAGAGCAATGTGTATTCCTTATTTTGCCTGTTAACCATTCCCCCACATTTCATAGTGCCTCTCTCAAATTCTCTACTCTCTTCTCTCAATCCTTAGCTGGACTGCAAGGGACAGTCACTCTCCCTGTCATATTTACCCTCCCTACACACTACTCCATGCTCTGCATTCCCCAGTGTCTTCTTCAGCCGTCTCTGACCCTCTCTGGTCATTTCCACATTTAATGAAAGAATTGCTATCAATATATCCCTCTTTTATCTACTCCCTGGAAACAGTCCCAGATTGCTTTTTTTCCTCCTGCAAATCTGCAGAGAAACCTGCTCCTCTTATCCCTTCCCTGGATATTCCCCAGCAACTTCTCCAAGTTCTTGAACAGGGACATGATATCCTTTTTCTTCTTGGTACACACAGGTCTATCTATTACCTTCAATTTTGTTTTAGCTTGCTACTGTCTCCTGAGGTGTAGCTAGCTGAAACCTCATCCATTTTTCTGTGAACTCAGGGGCCAGACATCCAGAGCTTAAAACAAGGCTGTCTCATCAGTTTGCTTTTCTTACACTGTTTAAAAATTGATATGTCCTGCTCTGTTATTTTTCTTGTAGTGGCTTATTTTTTTTAATCACTTACGAGGCCTTCTATCATTCCAATTACATGGCATATCATTTGACACTGAATGATAACAACTACATAAAAATATGAGATTTTGAGCACTGCTGGTTTTTACTAAAAATTAACAGGGTTAGAGATCTGAATAAAACCAGAGAAAATTTTTCTTTAAATCACAAAATACTTATAATCTGAGCTAAACCTGGGAGTGGAATAGAGACAGTATCTATGTATAGGAAGAATGGACATAGTTCTATTATAAGAAACTAATACTTACCTTCTAAAGTGCCTGCACTCAGATTTATGCCTCCAAGACAAAAAAAAAAATTGAAATACACAGAATAACTGAAATAAGCTTAGAGAGTGTAATGTGATGAAATGTAGAATAGTAACTGTGAACAGAGAAAAAGAGAAGCTGATAGTGTGTGTTATTTTTATCATTAGACTAGAGAGCAAGTCCTTATCCTGCACCCAGAACTGTGCCAAAGTTTCATGTGCATACCAAGATGAAGAATTTAATGAGTGAACAAACGGGATACAGAGATATTTGAAAATAGCTTCTAGAGAACTGTCTGGAGGAGCACCCATAAAGTATGTTAAAATGCAAAACAAAAAAGTCAAGAAGGGAAACAGAACTAAACACTTGGCAATCTGTATGTTAATTACAGGCTGTGCCCACCAGTTGTTTCAAAATGTGACTATATGAGTAAGTAGTGTTATAAATTCTATTTCATATCCTTCTGTGTAGCTGTTAAGTAAAAAATGTACAATCCATCTGGAATATCAAAGGTGTGCTGAAAGATGCTGAATGAATTTCTAAGGGAAGAAGGAAGCCTAAATTGGCAATATCCTTTAAGGAAATGTCTCCTATTGCATCACAAACAATCTTCTCAGTTTCTGAGACATCAGAATACTGCTGTCATGAAGAATTAATGTAAATCTGCACTTTATGTCATTTGCATTTTTTGTCATTTTGCATTACATTAAAATGTAGCTTACACTGTAAAGAAATCTCCAAGGGAATGCAAGAGCACTCTGTGTATATATTGCTCATCCAAGCTGAAGAAATGATGCAGCCATTAAAGTCAGAATAGCAGAATGAAGCAATCATCCACCTGTTTCTGTTGGTTTTTACTTTGCTCACCCTGAAATCTTCTTTCTCCATATTCTTACTTTCCATCTAAATACTTTCATCAGAGATTTTATATTTGTTCACTAGTTACAGATAAAAAAAACCTTGAGCACAGTGCATACAAATTTGCTGTTTTCATGGACAGAACATAACTGTGTACAGCAGTGATGTAATGGAATTTACAAGACACTATTAGCAAACATTGATATGCTATCAACACAATGACCCTTGCTAGCACAAAGGGGTAGCAAGTAGATGCCTGTGCTAAAATCACTTCAGCAAATAGTGATTTCTTAAAGTGGAAAACTAGCATAAGCCTAGTAATATTTGTGGATGGAAACCTGAGATAATCTTGAATATAGAGCTCTGCTTCAATTCTGTCAGCGTCTCCTACTTCAGAATTTGGATCTATGAAATTAAGTCATTCTCTAAATCGTAATACTGAAGAGGGAGGGGAGGGAGGGGGGGAGGGAAAGAAGGAAGGAAACCATTTAACTTCATTAGCCATGAATGGGGTGATAAACTGTGGATATGGAGAACATGTACAGTATTTTAATATGTACCATGTGTCCTGCTGAATACTTAGTAAAAAACCTCTCTTACTTAAAGTTAGTTTAGTATGAAACAACTGTTAAAGCAACCCAGAAGGAGAGGAAAAACAGTAACACAAGCAGGGATGGCAGATGGTTTAGAAGAGTGTGGTCCCTTCAGAACTAGGAACAATTCATATGAAAGTCATATACCCAGGGCTGACATGCAGATAGGTTTTGTGAAAGTCCTCTAGCAGACAGACATATATGAAAAACCAAAACACAATATGCTCACTGGCACAGTGACTGACAAATGGGAAATGCAGAGCATGGAATTGACTAACTTCTGGTTGACATCTACATGGACTTTACAGATTCCCTTGGAGTACACTCCACAGAAAAGTTTGTGCTGGGCCCTGGGCAGCAGTGAACCTGCTGACATCTCCAGGATGCTGTCTATCACACTTAACTACAGCAGCAAGATTTATGGCAAGGAAATTCCCCGTCAGCTTTTTATTATCCATTTGTATTTGTACCCCCTGACATGACAGAGAATCTGAATTTGCCTGGCCCTCTGTTTCTCTAGTCCCTTAGAAGTGAAACTACTTGAGAATGAAAAAATCAGTGGCACTGAATTCTTCTGGTTTAAAAGCTTTTCATTGCTGTCCGTAACTGCCTGATCATCACTTGCTACTACTTATGGTTCTGCTTCTTTCCTGTGGTTTCTGGTTCCCAAGTTGCTTCAGAATTGTAAATGATCTTTTATTCTTTTGAGTCACCCCAAAAACCATTTAGTGGTTCTCTTTCATTCACTTACTGCTATCCTGTGAACCTAACAGTTTTCCATCATACTTAGCTATGAGCAACATAAAGGGCTGATTACCTCAGTGAGATTGAAGTTATAACTAATTGGAGCAAATCAGACATGCAGGAGTTCACAATGTGACACTATTGGGACCTTAGATTTGAATATTTGAAATTATTTTAATTAATTTATAGAAGAATTAGTAAGAATGATGCTGAGCATTAACATGTAGATTTATCTGAAAATAATGCCTCCTATTTATTCCCATGGAAATATCAACAGATGTAAAGAGCACAACAACACTATTTGATAGAGCAAATTCCTGGCTACAAAACACTATTTTTCAGCATAGTCACCCTTGTTAGCTGTGTATTTTAGACAGCAATGGACAAGAGCCTGCAAGCTGTGCTCATAAAAATCTGCACCATTGGAGGTAAGCCTCTGTCTCTATCACCCCTGCTAAAACACAGTACCCACCATCTCACTGTACTCAAATTCACTGTTAGGTCTCCATAGACATTCAGCAAGCACTGATGAATGTCAAGGAGTCCCATTTTACTCACACAAAGGAATTCAATGACACACCTTTTTTCATTTGTATTACCATGTCAGACACCATTTTGTCAGATTGTCCCTCTGCTGCCATCTGTCATGCAGCAACAAAATATAAAGGAATGTTAGAGGGAAAATTCAAATTCTACTGCCATAACTCCAACATCTGCTTCTGACATTACGTGCCAATATAATAAAATAACAGGCATTACTTTCAGATCAGCCCTCTTAAATAACTTCTTCCTTCAGATCAAGTTCTAAATCATATCTATGCTTATTTTTGTTATTGTCTATGAAGATAAACAAGTAAAAAACAATAACAGTGACAAAATATCAGTTTTTTAAATGAAGAACACTTATTCTGTCAAGCTCTCTACAGTACAAAAAAACAGGATGAGGTCAGTATAGATTGTCTTTCCTGCTGGAAATTTGTTACCTAAGGAAAACTGGCTAGGTTCAGTCTGTGATTCAGATATCCTCTCTCCTAACTTTGATCAGATACCTAAATTTTAAATGATGTGAGACTAGTGAGAAGTTTTCCTTGACTAAACGAAGTATTTCACATTAGCACATTGTTACAGCTTCTCGTTATAAGAAGAAGGATGATAGAAAGGACCAAGAGTCAGCTTCATTTATTCACTTCAAGTCTGCAAGGAACTGAACAGTCCTCTGTTGACTGCAGGGTGTTAAAAGAGAGAAGACGTAGGGGGCACTCTTCAGTATTTTCCCTGAGTGATGAATGTAGAGCACACGAGGTCCACGATATCAGTCCCAGTGGCAGGACTGGATCATTTAATGGGGCACCACACGTCTCAACACATTCCTTGCATTCATTTATACACAAGTGTTTTTACTCCATTACTTATCTCGTCTCTAGATATTGAGATCTCAGTGTGTTTTCAAATCAGCTTCATTTGTTTGCATTATACTGTCTCATCTATTCAATAGTTTTTCTTTTACTCTTGCCAAACAAGTGACAGTAATTTGTTCTCATAGGTAAAGAACTCCATTCTAAAGTTGAAAGGCTTGTTCTTTGCTTATTCATATCTGGTGATATGTAATTTTTTTTTTAATGACTCAACTAAAATTCAAAAATCTTTTGTGCACAGAATTGGTAAATGTCATTTTTTTTATCAGTGCTAGTTTGTAAGCATTCAGCAGATTTTCTACACTTCGCATTTGCATGGAACTTTTTAAGCTGTTTTTGATATATCTTCTAATTTGCTTCTCTTATATAACTTACTGTGCAGTTCCTGCAATTTGTCCTTGAAAAAAATGAGGGTTTGCACTTGTTTAAAGAACATAATACAAGGAAATCAAAGAGACATGGGGAAACACATTAAGAAAATTCAATGAACAGACCTCTAGTCATGATCCTTGGGAGTATGTCTGAATAGTAGCCACTGTATGATTGCTTTCTTTTTTCCAATTTGTCTGCTTCAGAATTTATTGCCTATTCCTCTTAATCTACACGTTCTTAACAGCAAAAACAGACAAACAAACAAATAAATAAACAAGTAAGACTACAAATGTGAGATGAAATTTGTAAGAAACTGAGACCACTTTACTTGCCCTAGTAAACCCCAGATTGGCACCATTCTGCTGATGTCTGCAGAGACCACCTAAGTGAGTCTCTGTTTTCAAATAATTTCCAAAGCTTATTTACTGCTTACATGCCAAATGGACAGTGTTATGAAAGGAACATTTAAAATAAGAGTTTGTTCTTTCCAAAAATAGTCATTTGAGTGAAAGATTTTACTACTAAAGAGAGAGTCTTTCATCACTTGGATGTATTACCTTATTTCACCAGATTGCTGGGCACCTTGAAGGACTCATAGGTGATGAACGTCAATATCCTATGCTATAACACAGCCTGGTAGTGTTGCATAGGCAGCACATCTGACCTAGCCTTTAGCAGCAAAATCCCCTAACTCTGCAGTGGGATACTTGGTAGAGTGACACAGAATCCTCCATTTGTCACCATTTTCCATTATTTTCTGCCCTCACTTAGCTGCTGCTAATGGCTTATGAGGGTAGAACTTGTGGGGATGGAGAAGAGACCACAGGAACTGCAGAGCACAGACCACATCCTGAACTAATTCTGTGCTTCGACTGAAGATTCATTTAGATAGTTACATACGTACATGCACACAAATTATTTTCCATTTTGTAAAAAATACTGAAATAAAAAATAATAACTGGGTATGCAGATCAAACATAGACTCCAGTACGTTAAACTTGTGCTGGAAAATTACTGCAATTTCCTTTCCAGACATTTGCCACAACCAGCCTCCTTTCTGACCAGATGAAACTAAGGGAACCAAACAGTGATGGAAAGTTGAAAGGGCAACACAGTTAACACTTGCCCATTTGTAAAGAGAAAACCTGATGTGATCAGTATGAGTACATTACTTGGGCAGCGGGCACTGTGCTGCTCTGAGCCAAAGCTCTGGCTGCAAGAGCATCCTGGGAGAGACAACTGCTGCTGGTGGAAGAAATAACTGAATAAAACATGTATCCTACTTCAGTGAGGAAGCAGGTGGTTTTATTGAAATATATGAACAGAAACATTTGTGAAAGGAGGAGGTTGAGTTACTCAAGTATGAAATAAGTTCACTGAGCCTTTGATGGGAAAACTTCTGTCAAGTATATTATTCACTGACATTATACAGACAACATGGGAAAGAATGCATTCAGACATACAGTCCTGAAACCTGTCAGCTCATGCAGTGTGCCAGATTCAAACCAACATCTGAGAGCACATGAGACTACATGAACTGTCAGAAGCTATTCTGTGTACATGGGATCCAAGGGTCCATGAGAAACACAGCTTGTTCAGATTTTAAATAATTGGTTTTAAATTTTAAAAGTTTGGAAAAAACATCATTCTAGCAAGGTTGTGGAGAAATAAAAGTTTGTGATTTAGCTTTTGCCAGTGACTAATGGAGCTATTTCAGTATTAATTTAGCTGCTGTTTAAGTGGAAAATTTACCCAGAATAATCTTCAGATCATAACTTGAAACTTGTCACATTCTTTCTTTTAAAGTGCTTATAATTCTGGCTGAACGTCTATGAAACTGCAAATATTTACTACCAAGCTGCAAGTGAGAGACACACAGTGCAGCATTCTCTATTGTGACATAACAAGTAAAACCATGTTTGCAGGATGCAAATATGGATTTATATACAAATATGCAATTAATTATAGGGCTATTTTCATTAAAAAAAAAAAAAAAGAATGGTAATAGTTTTTGCACAATTAATGTTCAAAGTTATCTCTGCAGAAACAATATTTGTATTCCTGAAATGATTGACACATTCAAAATATATGAAACTAACTGCCTCAGCAAATATAGAGACATTGCATGTTAGCTCTGATGGGAATTGGCATAGCACCAACTTAAGCACTCATACATTCATTCACACATGCCTTATAGCTCCTGCTTCCCTTACTTCTACCTCTTTTCCAGGTAAATTCCTGGGGCTGCAGGCTAATCCTTAAAAAAACTTCTGTCACTTTTCCAGATGCAACAGTAATGGAAACCTGTACACATTTCACACACATTTGTAAATATTGAGAAGTTCAGTTCCTGACTCACACATCATATATTCAGCTCTCCGTAATGCCATGATTTGAAAACCCACCTGCCCAGTCTGATGAATCATTCAACCACTCTTCATAGCACAGACAAAATTTAGTAGTAGGCTCTCTCAATGACTCTGTGACTCACTAACCTTTTTTTTTTTTTTTATTGCTACCAACATGCTTATTTAAAAGTGAAAGATCTAACACAGTTTTGTAGGTTAACATGTGAATGCTGGCTAGAAGGACTTTGTCATAATGACAGTGCTGATGTCTTCTTAGACTATGGTTAAATACCAGCCAGCTCATTGGTTTAATCTCTGTCAGAGATTGGGTATTTGCAGCAGCAAAGCAACAGCAACAAGTTTTTATACTGCAATACCGCTTGCTCAGTTCCTTAGACAACTGAAACCAGAAGTGCCTGTCCTGTTGGAGTGGTTTGTAGCAGCCTGCCACAGTTGAGGCCAGGGAGATAGCAGGACATGATGGCTATTTCTGAGGAAATAATTCCTTCAATGATAAGCAAAACATCTGGGATGTTCTGGGACTTGGTTGGACAGTGAAAGCCAAAATGGTCCTTGTGCCATAGTTGGGTTGTTTGGGAAGCAAGCAGTGAAGTGCAAGAGCCACATTCTCAGGTTCTCAGGTCTGTCAGTTTCTCCCCAGCAGCACAGGGGGATGGGAGAGCCAGATCCTACACAACAAACCTAACAAAAAAGCCAGCAAAAAAAACACCACAGGCTATGAACCAGGTATTCTATTCCATCTCATTTTGGAAAAACTGCCAGTGTAGAGTGAAAGCAAGAACTCATCTCTGGAATTTGCCACCAAATGGAGTCCACAACCAGTTCCAGCTGGGATCCTCAACCCTCCCACCTGCCTGGGTACAAATCAACTAGTTTTAAAGTCACTGATGTTACACTGTACTACAACAAGTGCAAAACAGAAAATTCAGTAGAATTGTTTACTACGATAAATTAATGCAGAAAAGAACAGAACTCTCTAGCCCAATTCCACAGTTGGACCATAGCAATGCATGTCCTGTCAGAAAAAACTACCAACAGACACACTAACTTAAATTCAGCCCCTCATTCTCTCAAGATATCCACAAACTTTCAGAGACTTTCCTGTGACACACTTTTAAGTCACAGGCATGTAATAAAATACAAGGATAAAATAAAGGAAATTGTATGCAGAATATATAGAAATGCACAAAAAATGCTTGTGACATTTGTAGGCTTTTAATTTCAAGCAAAATAATAGATACAATATTGTCTTGGATACTGTTTGGTATAGTTTTGTTTATAAAGGACACATTAACTACTGTACCTCAGACTGGAGAAATTTTATACTGATAGTCTGTCTTCAAAAGTCAGATCATGCTTTTTATTAGCTCTTTATTACAGAATCATGAGGCAGCACTGGTAGGCAGATAGGATGAAGAATATCTATTAAAGCATTTGAAAAAATTTGTTTGTACTTGTCACTGAAAGATCTATGGCACAGTTTAGTTCAGCTTGCTCTCCAAATCTCACATCCAGGTTTGGCAATGCAAAAAATTAATAATTTTTCTATTGAAGCCAGTGTAAGTCAAGGAGAAATATCCTTTACAACAATAAAATAGAGGGTCAAGGCCTTCATTTTATAATTTCACAGTAGCTGTGCTAACTTAGAAAAGAATTTACCCCACTGTTTCGTTTAAACAGGAGGAAAACAAACAGGCCTCAGTGCAATGCATGACACAATTTTTGACATAATTACTATGATTGCCAGCAGTTAAGCATTAAAAATATCAGGCTGTTGTAATCTAAGAAGTACAAAAAGGACAGAACTATTCCTGTTCCAGTTCATTTCTACTTGTTTTTCCACCCTTCCTCCTTCTTGTGACCTTAGTGCAGATTCTACAAGCTAAAAAGTTACTAATTCCCAACCTTTGATGTTCTGACCTTTCTCTCACATTGTTGTGTGAAGTTGTTACCCTGAATTACAATTTCAGGGCATGTTGTGTGTTCAGGAGGACTGAGGATCTGGAGAACTGAAATTAAATTAAAAGCAGCCAGGAGGACGTTGCATGCTGTATTTAGATGTAATCTGATACATGATAAAATTCCTTTGGTTTGCAAATAGAAAACAGCCCATCCCTGAAATGAAATTCTGTCACCTGTGAATGATGTGGTATCTCTGCAAATAATCCAGGGAAAGTGCCAGCTCACAGATGTACAGTTTGACAGTTCCTTCATTAAAATGGACGTTTTGCTGCAAATGGTACCGCAGGTCTCCTCCAAGCAAGAGATCAACCACCATGAACATGTCTTCTTCATCTTGAAAGGAATACCTGGGAGAAGGAAACACAGTTGAGACTTCAGGTCAAAGAAGCAGGTGCAGCATGCCCCAGGGTAGCTCTCAGAAGTAGATGTGTTCATGGGAAGATCATGATTTACTCAAAAGGCACAGACTGCTTTCTTTGATTGTTGTAGGACTCTGTGTCCAAGAAGGACTTGAGTTGCTGTAGCGCAAGTATCTCAAGTGATTTAACTGTAACTTAACACCTTAATATCGATAAACCATGTTTAAAATACACTTCAGTTTTCTATACTTCAAAATAACCATATAGACACTCGGTTTGCAAAATAGCTTACTATGTAGCAGCAATATAATAGGAAGCCTTGAAACATATTTGGTATTAGGCACATGTGACTGTAGATCAGTAGCTATGGAAGATAACTTTGCAGGATCAAGAGCTGCAGTCCCAGCGGTATATTCCATATTCAGTAAATATACACGGTGCCATAGCTGAATATTTTCTACATCTTCTAACATAACTCCAAATTCAACAAGAAACAACACTGCAATTTTCCTGCTTAACAATTTATATTTTTTTTCAGCCTGTAACTTAAATCTTACAAAATGACAGAGCCTTGATGATTACCGAGTTCTTTTGGATACTTGCCCAGAACAGCACACTGAATACTACAAGGGCCAAATTTTGGTCTGATTTAAATCCTGTAAACCCATGAGTGTAGCCAGCCAAGGTGTAGTGTACATAGTACTTAGGCAAGCAGGATTTTCCACGTGTTTCTACCCACCTTGGGTAATCTGCCATCACTCTATTTTCTTCCAATCTAAGTAAACTGATAGGAACTCACTGGTTTTCATTTCTGAATGCAACTAAGACACAGTGTTTCAGAGTTCCCAGATGGGGAACAGTGTATAACTTATTTGTAATATGAAGTAACTTTACACTGTTTTGAGTATTCATTTTGTTGTGAAGTTATATTCAGTAAATATATGGTAGCTACAGATTTGGTCATTCTAAACTGTAAAATACATAAGGAAATGAAAAAAAGAGTAGCTTACCAGAGGAAAAAACCCACCAAAAACAAACAACAAAAAAAATCCTGAAAAGTCTATACTAGATTATTTTAATTGACAGTTACAGATTCCCTTGCCCTCATAGGCCTGAACTTTCTAAAATGAGGCACTGTTTAGGATTGTCAAAAATGGTTTGTTTCGAATTTAAATGTTTTCTATTCTTTCTGAACACAGATCTTAGAAGCGTCTCTAGATGCTCTGCTCTCCAGTTACATTCCTGTATGGCTGCCGAATGCTGGGAGGTGAAAGCCATTTCAAGAAGCAAGCATTAAGCTTACTTCTCAGCGTGTCAAAATCATGAAGTAGTTGGCACAAGGTATCTGCTAACCTCCAGAGACTCAGAATTTCAGCACACAAATGCTGAAAAGAAAAGGCTTCAATTATATTCAAATTAGTCAGAATGTTGTGCATTTCTGAGCCTGGAGCATTTGCAAAAAGAAAGGTTAAATACACTGTTATGTTTAATGGTCTTTTTCCTTTCTTCTCTCTCTTTTTTTTTTACACTGCTTACTGCATTATTTTTAAATGAAGTAGTTGTAACTGAGCAGATGTAATGAGAAATGCTATTTTTTTCAGCTACTACTTAAATAAAGAGTAGATTTTGTCTGGTTCCCGCTTAAGGTATTTAAAAAAAGGAAAATAACTGAAATAAAAAGGCATTGATTGAAAATTCTATTTATATTTATAAATAAAATACCACATCTATTTCAAAATTAAAGACTTCTCACGGTGTCTAGAATAACATGATTACATGCCAATAATGCGCATACAGTGCTACTCTGATCACAAGAATTAAAATGTCCTGAATAATTTCTTTAATGATTGTGAGGCTGAGGACGAAGACTGGGTAAGGATGTACTGGTGTTTTAAATTCAACAACTGTTGCCACTTCTGGGAAAATAATTACTGTGTTTGAAAGTGTATTCATAAACGTTTGGTCTAGACAAAAGCACTACTAGAGTGATCCAAGAAATCACAAATTTCTTGTGATTGAGAGTGGGGGAATAGTGGCCCTGTGTTATCTCCTCAAGCAAACTTTTGGTGCAACTGTCAATCATCAAGGATTTAAAAGATAGTTAAAAAAAAAAAAAGAGAGAGAACTGGAAAGGACTGTTACCCTATTCTATTCCATTACTGGCAGGAAAAGCTATTTATTATCTCTTTACAGTTATGTTCAGGAGTGTGCATGTTATTTCTACTCACATTCCACAACAACCAAAGAAAAACAATACTGTGTCAGGATAAACATACATCTAGCTTGGGAGTCATGAGAGTGCACGGAAAAGAGCAAAGAAAGGAATGGAGATTCTAAACACTTTCCTCCATGACTCAGACAACATTCACATCCTGCAGGACTTTCTGGATCTTACTTTGACACGTGGGCATCCAGGCTGGGATGAAAAGAGATAGCTTTTGCACTGGTACCTGTCAGATCAGTTAGTGAATGGCTAGTACCCACTATCAGGTAAAAAAAACTTAGGTAATCACAGTCCCCAGAAACAAAACTGTAAGGTTTCTGGAGAAGATTTGAGCTCTAGAATAACTCAAAGTGAATCCAAACTGATGAAATAAGAATGAAACCAAGTCAGGATACCGAAACATTAATTAACCTTCCTGCATCTGTCACAAGCTGTAAATGGTAAACAGAACAGTTTTATGTAGACACTAAAACTAGAATGATGACCACCCAGGCACATCTCTTGCAGAGCTCTGTATCACCTCTCTTTCACTTGGAGCCAGACTTTTCTCCCATTTTTATTGACATACGTCTGTGGTGACTGCTGATCCTGTTGGAAGCACTGTGAATTCATGTGTGTAGTTTAGATGAGAGCTGGATAAGTCCAGTTTGAAAGAATAGATGCTATAAATGGATATGTCCAGTATACAGAGCACACATTTTCACCCATGCTGAATTATATAACAATTGTAACATCATTATGCTAATCATATGCATGCAGCCATGGATAGTGGTGTTTCTCCTGCACAGTTGATCCAGCTGGCTCACAGTCACGTGCATGGCATTTCTCCAACTATCTGAAGCAGAGCAGAGTAAGATAAAAAGTCATGGAGATAAGACCATTCCAAGAGATTTTCTGGAAGGCAAATGAATTTATTCTGGTGAAATGGTGCTCCTACAACCTAGAGGAGAGCATGGACATGGCAAACAGCATAAGGCTCCTGGATCTGATGGCTGCTTCATAAGTAGCTCCTGCAGCTACAAATTATTAAGCTGCTAAATGCAGAGCTGGAGCTGCTCCAGGTCTCCCAGTGCAGTCAGGTAGTCCAAAAGCTATGGCTTGTGCTCTGTGTTAAGAACTCACAGGACCATCCACAGGCAGTGGATGTAGTCTACATTGATTTCAGCAAAGCATTTGATACTGTCCCCCATGACATCCTTATAACAAAGCTAAGGAAGTGTGGGATAGACGAGTGGACAGTGAAGTGGGTTGAGAACTGGCTGACTGGCAGAGCGCAGAGTGTTGTCGTTGGCAGT
>VXAB01007900.1:257100-277967 GCA_013399175.1 Odontophorus gujanensis
GATGATCTCTTGAGGTCCCTTCCAACCCCTGATTCTATGATTCTATGATCTGGTGTACCACCACCTGACCAGCTTTGTTTGTTATGATCACAAGCAGTTTTATCCTGCGTCTATCTCCCTTATACAAATCCACTATTATCCAATCTCTACACAAGAAGTAAATCATACCCTTTTAGCTTCTTCCCTTTCAATATTTCAGTATAGAAGTGGTTTTCATTTATTAGTCTAGGAATTGAAAATTGAAATGAAATTGACAGCAAGTGAAATATTAGCCACCTGAAAAAATGGATCTCTGAAACCATTGCTGCAGGCTGCGGAGGGGCTGGTGGCATATCAGCTCCCTTGAGATCTGCTTTTTGAGCAAGCACAGTAATTTTAGTTCTGCAAGCTTCTTATCTGATCAAAGATAAATGACATTCAAAAAGATTTTTGAGTAAAATCAGATATTTTTCAGGATTTTTATATTAACTGGGTAGCTGAGAAATACTGAATACTGAATGAATTACAGTTCTGTGACTGATACTGAATGCTAAGTTAATGTAAAATATATTACCATTCTGCTGTAAAGTCAAGATTTTAAAGCTCTCTGAAATGAAAGGGCAAGTGGTTTAGAGTAATTTCATTTTTTATTTTCCATGGTTTTTTTTTGTCAGATTAGTGTCATGAGCCTGTTGCAGGAAAGCTGTTCTAATTACAGAGCTTGCCTCTGTGTCCCTTTGCTTGAGAAAAGTTATAATGCATTAGAATAAGGTTGCTTCAAATTAAGATAAAATAATAATGCCCCTAGCAACAGTGAATTGGATTTTTTATTATCTTCAGACTGGAAGATAAATTACAATTGAACAAAATCCTCCAAGGAAACAAATTTAAACAGAGCACTTTCTGAATAAGTTGTATCAGTTTTCATATTTGTATCTGTATTTTTGTTTTAATAATATCTTTTATTGAATTTATATCATATTTATATTTGTTGTTTGTATCTCTCTCTCTCCACAAAGGCAATTACAGATGTATTATTAAGATCATTTTTTCCCTTTATACTCCATCATCATATTTAGCCAGGGTAATTTCTTGTAGAAATTCTTTTAGATGAGACACCCACTATCCAAAGTTTTTCCAGAAGAAAGGATGTCATGATTGATATTTTGAGTACAACTTTAAGTTAAGAGTAAAATACACATTATAAAATTTGCATCGTTGAGCCAAAACCAAACTTCATAAATCCAAGGTAATCAGTTAAAGCAAGACATGAACATTTCAGATACTCAGATAAGATCTCTACTTGTTACTGAATATGACAAATGATTAAATTTTGGTAGCTCCTAATTAGAAAGAATCATTCTCTAGTTTTCCCTTGGCAGCCTTAAGAGGAGGAGGTAATTTTTTTTTAACAATGTGAAGCTTCTAATGACTGCAGATTTTCTTGTGTGCTGGAAAAGTAGGCAGAATATAACACATCCTGAAGTTCTCTTTCCATCCCAGAGCAGTGCAATATTGCAAAGCAGAGAACTGCAACAGTGTACTGGTCTCAGTGCCTTGTGTGAGGTAATCTCTGTGAGTTCTCAATATCTGAAGTAGGGCTGCTCAGTATTAGCCTGGGTTAGCCAAGCCTTGAGGAACATTTCTAATACAAACTCCAACAAAGAAAACTCATCTTTAGTTTGTGTAAGCCAGTTCACCTTGTCCAAGAAAAGGCAGGCAATGGTTTAAACTCATTAACTAGTCAGGCTGGTCTCCTGTGAAATCATGTTGCTGCATCTAGTCTGCCTAGTAGAATCTTATAGAAATTTCTGAGATGTGTCTGAAGACAGTGTTAGTGTAGCACCTTCATGCTGTCCTGTGTGTGATTTTAAGGACAGAAAATCAACATTTTATCTTTCCTTTACAAAGTAAAACACAGTCTTACTATTCCTGAAAAGGGTCGAACAGTTGAACAAAAGAAAAGGTCAGTTGGTAGTCTATGCATGACGTAAGATGAGGTGTACATTTCAGTTAACAGAGAAACAATAACAGATTTTATCTGAGCATATTATAAAGAACAATTACAAAATTAGTAATGTTTCACTGTTTTTTCCTTTAAATCTAAGGGTTTTTTTGTTATAATTAGTATGATAGTATGTTAAAAGCTAACAATATTAGTCCTTATATTAGATTTGATTGCTAAAAACAACTTCTATGACATTTGAGTATAGACTGGTATATAGCACTTCTTAGCAGTCAAAGATAACACCCATAATTTTGTGAAGTTACAGGCAAATTACATCTCCATCATGTACAAGTAATGTAATGTTCTGTGATTAAAAAGGTTCTGCTACAAAGATCCTATGTGAGAAGAAGACAATTACTGTCAATATTATAATTATTTCTTCATATATTTGCCTTGCTTTGTTTTTTTACTAGCCTAGCTTGTGTAACCAAGTTGTAGAAATGTCCTTACCAACTGTTTTGCAGTAATACGGCCCCCCAAGACTTTCTGTACTGAAAATGAACACTTAAGTCAAGAACACTTGAGTTCTTTAAGACTTGAATAATTTGGCATTTGACAAAGAGCTTTACACTGAACAGAGAATAAAAACAAAGGTGCAAAATACCCTGTTATGTGTGGAATAGTACAATATAAGCATAGTATAGACTGCTATAAATGTCGGTGTGTATAAGTATGGGTATAATATGAGAGCCAAAAATAACATCTTACTTTATTCTTCAAGTCATTACAAACTTGACTGTGCTGAAAAGGTAAAATGAAAACTATTATATTCACTGTGAGTGGGAAAAGCAAATATTTATCCTTATTTTATAAGAAAAGAAGCATTGAAACTAAAGAAAGAAATGTCAAGTTTATGCTCACTACCAAGACAAAGACAAATATCAAGAGAAAAATAACACAAGATTTATGAATGCTGTAAACACAAGTAGACAAGTATTATGAAGGAATGTTTGAAATGTTCCTTCAAAACATCTGTTTTGCTTACATTTCTGCAGATTTCTTTTGTCCTTTCAGAAAATGGGTAAGCACTGGTTATTGGAATTTGCAATTTGTGCTTGCAAAATATTTAATAGAAGCCTATTGTAACCAAGTTGTAGAAATGTCCTTACCAACTGTTTTGCAGTAATACGGCAAAGAAATGGAATTACTTTTCTTTCCAAGCTCAGAAAAACAAAAGTCATCTCTCCAAATGCTGCTGAGAACAACAGAAGATTACTTTCTTTATAAATATGTAAAGCATACCTTTCAAGATTATGTTAAAATCTTCTGAGAACAGAAAAATTCTTCTATAAAAAGGTCGTTTATTTTTATTTGAAATATCTTATCAAATTGTAATCAGATCTGATGTGACCAGAAGACAGAGATCAGAGGGTTGTGACTGGTGGTACAGAGTCCACTTGGAGGCCTGTACTTAGTGGCACTCCTCAGAGATTGGTTCTGGTCCGGTCCTGTTCAACAACTCAATCAACGACCTTGATGAGGGGATAGAGTCCACGCTCAGCAAGTTTGCTGATGATACAAAACTGGGAGGAATGGTTGACATGTCAGAAGGTTGTACTGCGATTCAGTGAGTCCTGGACAGGCTGAGAGTTGGGCAGAAACTAAACAGACGAGGTTTAACAAGAGCAAGTGCAGAGTCTTACACCTAAGGAGGAATAACCACAAGCACCAGTACAGGTTGTGGGATGACCTGCTGGAGAGGAACTCTGAGGAGAGGGACCTGAATGCCCTAGTGGATGACAAGATCACTATGTAGTAAGGAAACAGTTCTGAGTATAAACTGTACTAAACTGCTCTCTACAGAGCCCTTCTTTTTTCCATTATTTTCAGAGATAGCCTAAGGAGATGGGCCTGATAACTGAAGTCAGCCAGAAAGAATTTAAGTCCTCTAGAGAAAGTCTCTTCTGTTTTGGGATGTCTTTAATAGGGTCAGTACATTACATTAAACTCTACATTTTGCCTGCTAAAGAATGTTCAAAAACACGTTAGATGTGACACATGGTTAGTAGGAATTGTATTGGTAGTTTGATGTCTGGACTTGATCTCAGAGGTCTTCTCCGACCTTAACCACTCTATGATGGTAAGATTCTTTTTTTTTATTTTTAAATTAGTTAAAGCAAAAATAATATGGTCTTCCTGATTTATGCTGATCTTACAAGTGTTGTCCCTTGACAGAGCTTTTGGTGTGTTGTTTTTGTTTCTTTGTTTTCTTCAGAATTGCACAGGGTTGTGAAAACTTTGTTAAAAAAAGCTCTTTCCACATAAAAAGTCACTTTCTTCTTCCCAGCAGAAGGATAAGAGGTTTGATATGGTTCTCAGATCCCAGGAAGGCTATGCCTCCACTGAAAAAATATAGAAAAGTAATTTTAATGCATTACATTATCCAACTTCAATGTCATAAATTAGCCAGAGCTCTGAGTAAACCAGAGTACTCTATAGCTACCTAGATCCTAGAACAATCAAGGGAACGGTAGCCTTACTCTATCCTCCAAGCAGAACAACAGGCACAAGTATATATAGAACATGTGTTGGATACATTTGTCCAAGAATGAGATTTTATGATTTCATTACATTAAAATAATAATGAACTTTAATCATGCCTATTTTCTCTTTCTTTAATTTTTCCAGGAGTTGTTGGCAATGACTCACTGATCTTTACTCATTGTAATGGTTACCAAGAATGATATTCTTGGTATGTCAGTGTGCTATTGAAGAAGATAAATAGTCAAATTTCATTGCCATTCTTAGATTCAGCATCTTTTTTACCCAATTCCAGTTACAATCACAATAAATGGTAAGATTTGTTATAAAACTCAGATACCTCTTGCCATCTTAGCTTACAGTTGAGTTTATCAGGTTGATTCAGAGGCATCACAAAGAAGAAATACCAGTTGTCAGCTACAACTGTTCTATCTCATCCTAGAGATTTGAATATATTCTGCAAGACTGTCTGCCAAAACTTCAAGGTTTACTCAATTCTTTTTGTTTGTTTGTTTTTTGTTTAATTTTAACATGTAACAGTGATGTTATCTGCGGTAACATCGCTTGGAGTAACTAAGGTACAGTGAGAAGGAGTATGTCAAAATGTGAGGAACGAAGGAGAGGTCCCAGTGACAGCAAAGCAGATCCCATCTTAATTCAGCATTGCTATCAAAGATAGTCATTAACTCTGGAGCTTCATTGTGAGCCTATGCTATCAAGTATGCTGTTTCCAGAAGCAAACAGGAGCAGATATGAAGGAGTAATACTGAAAGCGCACATTCTTCCTTGCATGTGTTGCTTCCCAACTTCCACATATAGAATTTCTTGAGTATTTTTATATATATATATATAAAAAGAATACCATGAATATTAAACCTGTACTGTAGCTATCAATGGATTTACTGCTGTCTTTCAGGAAGACTTCCCTGACAGCATAGCCTGACAGATATAGGTTGCGTTACTGGTCAGAATGAAGAGATAGGGCGTAAGTTGGATGTAGTCATCCTGACATTCTCCTTTGAAGTATTTTCCTGAAGAGAGTTTGCATCAGAATCTTTTGAGTTTAGACACAGCTACAGAGCTTATAGAGGTACCAGTGGCTTCAGATATAGCAGCTTTGGAATTGGGTAGTTCAGACACCAAAGTGGCTGCACATGGGAAAAGGAGAAAGAAAACCTGAGTGGAATGCTTTTCTTCTTCACAGCCCACTAGCAGAGGAGCCTAGAACCTGGTCAAACACTATTTCAGGCAAGAAAAGAGAGGGACATGTTTCCAACAAAACATTTTCTTATTTGGCTCATATCTTCAGAACATTTGATTCACTTTGAGATTTTCCATAGAAAAGAGTTCCCTCTGAAAAAACACATCCAGCCCCAGTGACAGCAAATTTATCTCCTTGAACGCTGAGAGAAAACCATTATAAGATTTTCCTTCAAGTTGTATTTACCTTAATTTAAGTAATAATTGCAATGTATCTGAGACATTAACTAAAGCCTCTAACACTGCCTGATGGCAGTATACACAGTATTGTAATTTAAAGGATAAAGACACTTAGTGCACAGATATACAGACTAAAGCAGTAAATTTATCTTCTGACAGAGTCAAAAATCTGAAGAAATCATCCTTTGTAAACAAATGGGTCAAAAACAGTCTTGATTACTGATGAAATACAGAGAAAGCAACTCAAGAAAACTGAAATTCTGAGAATGAAGCTGGATAACAGCCTAAATTCAAGACAAACAAGAACAAAACATTTTTTCTTCGTATTATATTCTTTTACAGTTCTTATGTGATAAAAATATTTAAGTATTTACATAGTCAAATTGTTTTCGTATTTATATGTTGAACTGTGTGTAAATATGGAGCCACCTAAGTAGAGTCCTGAGTATTAGGCTAGCAGGATAAATCTGTTGTTTTTTCCCCTTTTGTAATAATGACAAAATTCAGCAGCCTCTCAGGTTTGCAGGGAGGAGGGAACGGTGGGTGCAGAGCAGACTGTTGGTCTATTGTGTTGTTTTCTGGTTCTACCACTGGAAAATAAATTTTACAGCTCACTGCAGATGTGGCTGGTGTGAAAAACTGAAATGGAAAGGAAGACATCTTCGTTATCATGGTCAAAGAGAACCGGTCTTCTGTTGCTGCTTTGCTTTTTGTCAACAACATCCCACTGTAACATTAGCACAGTTCCTCAGCCATGCAGAGATTCTTGCAATCCAGGTTCCCAACAGTGGAGCAATCAGTCAACACAAGTTAAGGATAGAACAATCTGTTTAAAATGGATAATTATGAGGAAACCTATCTGAAATTTCATTTTCTTTATCCATCAGATTATCACATAAAATGAGAGGTGCAAGTGCCACTTGTTCTTCTGTCACCAGAAGACCTATTTAGTTCCTGAAAGAGTACAATGGCCAGCATGCAGGAAAGTACTCTGATGCCTATGTGGATGAATGCATATCTCAAACCCTGGCTAGGAGAGGGACAGAAACCCCAAAGAAGTATAGAAGTCTTTTTGTAGTGGCTCCCACTGCCAAGCTGGGTTTTTGACATACAGTCAGCAGAATCAAAATCCTCTCCTCCCTTCCTTGTCCTACAGGTGCTAATACAGGTCTCACAATCCCTCATAGGACTCTGCTTGCAGGGCTTTATCATAGAATCATAGGGGTTGGAAGGGACCTCAAGAGATCATCGAATTCAACCCCCCTGCCAAAACATGTTCCCTACACCAGGTAGGGGATATATACTGTACTGCTTGATGCTAAAGCATTCCCTTTCTACTTTGGCTCTGTAATCAAATTCTGTCTGCTGAAATTAGAATCACAGAGTCATTAAGGTAGAAAAAGACCACTAAGATCATCTAGTTTAACCATCAACGGACCACTCACTATGTCCCTCAGTGCCACACCTCTTAAATCCTGAACACCTCCAGGCACAGTGACTCCACAAACTTTCCAGACAGCCTCTTTCAAGGCCTCACCACTCTTTCTAAAAATTTGTTTCTAATATAGAACCTGAACCTCCTATGGCACAACTTAAATCCATTACCTCTTGTTCTATTGAGAATTGCTTTTCCATGAAACCTCCCTGGCTTAATCAGCGAGAACTTGACCATTTACATTATTTCCTAGAAAAGTTGATCCAGTTTGGAAGAACAAGTCATTTCTCCTGCTGGGTGACAGATTTTTCAGATGCAAACTCAGGATTTTTGGATCATAGTGGACTGGTAGTTTTGTTACTTATGAAATAATGACAGAAAATCAGTATTCAGTCAGAAGAACACACAAGTGATCGCATCTGTAATGTCAGATTTGTGACGTGGTATACATAATGAAGGTCTGTGCTCAGAAAGATAAGGGTAAAGCATGAGAGGAAAATTCTCAAATGAATCATCAAGGGAATAATGTTAAGCATAAACATGTGCTAATACAATTATTCTCCCAATTGTTAGACTGTAAATTGCCTTATCTCACAGCTTCAAGGCTTCTGTCACAATTCAGAAGAGAAAAATAAATTGTAAAATCATCCACTGCATTCACTGCACAAAACTTCACAGAACCCTATAAAAACAGGCAAAGTAATTACTACAGATGTAAAAAAAGTACCTTTAAAGGATGGATTTAAAACATCCATAAAGAGTTAGGCATCATTTGTTTCTTCCTTTGCCACTGTTATGACCTGCTTGCTTCATTATTGGTGCACCAGTACTCAAATCAACTGATGCACCAGTTCTCAAAAAGATGATCCAGTGGGAATGGAAAAGGAAACAAAGGACGTCAGTAATTAGTGAAATGTTAAAAGGGTAAAAACTGCAACATCAGCTGATTGCAGCAGGAAGCCATCAAGGCACCAGCAGAGCTGAATTTTGGTTTATGTGCCATTGGCATAAATTGTGTATGAAGTGAATATTTCAGAGGTAGGGAGGAAGCCCTTTGAATCATCAGGGTTTCTTAAGAGAGCACAGAAAAAGGCCACTGAATGCTTATACCTAAATATTTTCAGACTGACAGTATAACAACTGGGATAGTTACATCTTCTGCACTTTCTGTGAGGTCCTAAATTTTTTTCGAATCAGCAGCACAACTAAGTTTTCTGCATTGATGATGTATTTACACATTTCTCAGACCAACTGTTGTGTGCATTTGAATTTTTCAAATATTTTCAGATATATATTTTCCTCTCAACTAGAGAAAGTCTTCTACTTTTCTACCTCTCTAGTCTTTGGATATGGAGGGGATTGGAGGAGGAAAGTTAAAATGCTGGTTTAGCAAGTTAGAAACTTCACCTTTACTAGTTGCTCAGACTTCTTTTCTGGCATTTCCTATTATGAAATAAGAAAGTTACTACAGCGCATTTAAGAAGAATCAAGTGTTCATCTGATACTGGAACCTGATAGAAAGTTGGGATTTCCCAATTCCTATCAGTAGATACACTCCAGCATAAGAGTTCAAGCCATCTCTAACACCAAATGGAATAAATTGCAGTTCAGTGGTGTGGTGTGTACCACTTAATTATGTGAAATAGTGAATACAACTGTATTTATATCTAATGGCAGATTTTTATTACAGACAAGTTTGTTAGTATGTCATAGGTGCAGTTTTTCCTTAAATACTTAGTTAGAAAAGTGGGGTGTTAATAATTCAAGTGATGCAAAATTTAAACAAAAAAAAAAAGGGAAAAAATCATGATCAAAAGCTCAATTTGAAAACCTATTACAGAAACTTTACCTGAATCTCCAATGTAGTGCCTTTAATTTTGCATATTATGGCAAATTACTGAAAATAAATATGATGTGCAAGAATCAGGAAACTTGAAACTCGGGAAAAAAGTTGACTTGTTAAACAATGAAAGATGAAGAAAATTTGTTACTAAATAAAGAGTGTGCTGCTTCTGTAGCTGAATTACAAGATGTTTAAACCACTACATACTAGTCTTAGGGAATGAAAGTGATGTTCTACCAGAATGGAATTAGAAAATTTTGCAAAATTACAAGATTTGGGATGGATGCAAGGGACAACCTGTGTGTTTTTCAAAGTAATAAACTATCAGATCAACTGTTGGCTATTAACTGGATGAGAAAATATTTCATCTGATCTAAAATACCCATTTCATACTCAAACATACAATTCCTTCAGTTCACTAAAGTGAAAAGTGGATGTTCTGAACACTTGTGAAGGAGAGGTGAGAAGGAGGAGTTTGAGAGCGATCAATTAGCTCAACTTTCCAGTGGTAGTACTGACTGCAAGACCCCATTTTCGCATTAATGAAAGGACAGTTGATACTGACAAATTAATTCCCTACTTGCTCTCACAGAAGTACCGTTATTTCAAAATTCTCAGTGAATTTAACTTTTGGAATACAGTTCAGTATAAAAAGATTTCAAGGTTCTTTTTGTTAATTAATCGGAAGCGTTTTTCTCAATAAAGTCTTCAGAGAGACAGTTGCATTTGGGCAGTAGAGAATACAAAAATTGACAAAGCACACACACACATGTATCTCCAGAACCATTACTGAATAAAAATAGCGATTTAAGGCCAAACAAATATATATTTCAGCCTTTCGTTTTTCTTCTGGTTTTTGAGAATTTTAATTATTGTACTCAAGTTCTTCACAGCTACATGACATATGTGCTAAGTGATGTGCTTTGGAAGTGAATTTGTTTTCAACAGTTCCTCTTTTCCAAGAACTGATAAATAAATGAAAATTTGTGGAGAAATCATATCAAATCAACCAACTAACCAAGCAAGGACAGCCTTTCAGATTTCTCTGATACTTCCACAGATCTATATGTCTTTATTCCAGTATTTAATTACCCATTTTATGAACACTCATTTCAGAATTGCTTCTGAAGGGCTCATACTACTCACTACTACTTATTCCCTTTGATTTAAGAGTGTTCTGTCCAGAAAGAATATTTTATGCCATTGGAGTACATGGCACAATGGATTACTTAAAGAGCATAAGAATTGTTTCTGGACTATTTTCGATTGAAGCACTTGCTGATTTTATGGTGAAATATAAGTTTTGCAGTCAGTATATCAAATTTACTAGTTACCGATTGCTGAAATGCAAGAATAGGGAATGCATAATGAAGTACTGCCTATTCTGCTGTTGATATGAACATCTAGGCCCTTAATTTGGAGGACACATACACATGAATCAAAGAAAGCTTATACTCCAGAGTTTCATAGTTAATTTCAGAATAACAGAATTGTGGTTGTGCTATTATTTCTGAACTTTTCTACTTAATGGAAAGAAAGAATTATAGCAGAAGGTAGAATTAAATTTAAGCTCAACTCTGGAATTTGAATTATGGATAGCTGTTTTATCTTTATACAGATAGAAAGGCAAAATAACAGCTAATATTCTCCAACAGAATCGAGGTACTCAAGGAAAGTTAATTTACAAGCTTTTCATTTTTTATAGAAGATTGGAAAACAAATCCCAACAAGCAAGATTGCTTCAATTTCTACATAGAAGAGAACATCGAAGGAGAAAAACACATGAAAATACATAGAGAGAGAGCAATGAGGACAAACAGTATCTCATCAGGGAATTCTTCAGCTACTTCTCAAAACTAATCAGGTAGCAGCACACAAAACAAGTCAACTACTTCCTAACAACTGAATGATGTTCCCAAACAAAAACCAAAGCACAACAGGAATGTTTTGGGGAGAACACCGCATGGATGTTGAAACAGCAGATTATTCCATATGTTTGAATGAACTTCAAGTATCTTAGGTTATAAATAAGACAAAAAACAGCTTGAGAAGTCTCTTGGAGATGCACTACACATTTCAGTTAATCTTCAGCAAATAGCACTTACATACCACATCTCAAGCAGTGAGGCTGTGGATCACGTACTGCAAGTGTGCACTAGTACTTCCTCTTCAGCTCAGAGAAATTGCTACTGTTCTTTACTGTTTTAAGAAATGCTCAATACAGCAAAACTCGTACACATTCACTTAAGAGGAGAGATGAAGATTCTCTTCTTGAAGATTCTCCTCCTACTACACTTGACACACAGGAATCGAAGAATACACCCATCAGGTATTTCGAGGTTTACTCAAAACTTGCTCTGAATTTTCTGGTTGTACTTTTTTTTTTTTTTAGCAGATCCGGGACGTCTTAGTCAATGTGCAAGGAGCCATAGGTGAAAGCAAAAAGAGTAGATAAGAAAATCTCAACAATTCCTCTCTATCTGCTCCTGACATTCCTGATATTTGTCCTTCCCATAATTACAGATAAAGGAAAATAAATAAATAAAAGGATGAGTTGCAAGGTTCTATTTCATTCAGTAGGAGACATCAAAAGACTTTCACTATTCTGGCCATAAACTTCATCCATATTACCCATATACTGTGGCTGTCTCAAGTAATTGACTGGCCGAAGCAACCATCAGTTTCAGGAGCAGCCCAGGCTCTCCAACAGAAAAGGAAACACTGGTACAACCTGATGACATCCATTAAGTCACCGATTAATTTGTCCATGTTCTAAGGGCCTCAATTTGTTTGTAAAGACTCAAAGACACAAACTGAGGTACAACCAGACATTCTGGAAATTTACCAGGCATTTAGGATAGATCCTTACATATTGTAACACCAAGGAAAATCAAGGGTTTCCTAGCTTAGACTATCATCAATAGAAGATACAGTCAACACTGGCCACAAGTGCAGTATGTCTCTTATAGGTACATCTGTTCAGGGCATGAAGTTACTATTTTGTTGTTCCTTTCTGTAAAATATATGTGCACCAGAGAAGACAAAAATCAGTAGAGATTACTTTATACTGCTGTGCTGTGATCTGCATTGAAAAGAGGACCAATATTTCATATTTGTGGGCCAGATTCGATCAGGAAAACGAAATGGGTTGCGTGTCACATAACATTTATGAGAGTTTTTTAATTTTGTGGGGGAGACCTTAAAATATCTCAGTTTGTCTACAAGACTGAGATTCATGCTTCCTTACATCCTGAAATATTCAGTCAATAAAAATGACCAGTCTTCTTACCCTGATGCATTGTCACAACATTTTTAGAACTAAATCTCAAAATTTAATGAATTCTGATCATGTGCAATCACTTTCAAGATTCACTTCAATTTAAGGAGAGGTACAGGAGGAAAACAGAGCATCCTGGCTGACCAGCCACATACTTTCTCCAGTGTTGCTGGCATAACTTATCATATACATTGTATTTTCTATTTTTTGATTGTACGTATATTATATTTAGAAATAACTAGTGAGTTATTTCCACTAGTGCACTACACAACTCATGTCAGAGTAATCTTCATTTGACTGCATAAACTAGTTTTCAGATATTTAGTGAATCAAAATCATTCTTAAAATGGTTTTCAAGGAAGAGTGCACAAAGTTCTCAGAAACGTACAAGCAAACTTAATATACTGAAATAGTTCCTGTAAGAAGCTCCTGGAATTTCCTTAATTATCAAAAGCATTCTGTTAATTATTTTTTCTTAAATAAATAATAAATAACACCACTGATATCAGAATTTTGCTATGGATGTGAAAACTGGACTTCACTCTGCACTGTTCATATCCAGAACTTCCATTAAAAAAAAATCTCATCTAGAAAAACTTTAATGGAAAAGGTGATTGATTATTCTTGAGTTATAGGTGCAATAAAGANAAAAGGATGAGTTGCAAGGTTCTATTTCATTCAGTAGGAGACATCAAAAGACTTTCACTATTCTGGCCATAAACTTCATCCATATTACCCATATACTGTGGCTGTCTCAAGTAATTGACTGGCCGAAGCAACCATCAGTTTCAGGAGCAGCCCAGGCTCTCCAACAGAAAAGGAAACACTATAGACTATCATCAATAGAAGATACAGTCAACACTGGCCACAAGTGCAGTATGTCTCTTATAGGTACATCTGTTCAGGGCATGAAGTTACTATTTTGTTGTTCCTTTCTGTAAAATATATGTGCACCAGAGAAGACAAAAATCAGTAGAGATTACTTTATACTGCTGTGCTGTGATCTGCATTGAAAAGAGGACCAATATTTCATATTTGTGGGCCAGATTCGATCAGGAAAACGAAATGGGTTGCGTGTCACATAACATTTATGAGAGTTTTTTAATTTTGTGGGGGAGACCTTAAAATATCTCAGTTTGTCTACAAGACTGAGATTCATGCTTCCTTCCATCCTGAAATATTCAGTCAATAAAAATGACCAGTCTTCTTACCCTGATGCATTGTCACAACATTTTTAGAACTAAATCTCAAAATTTAATGAATTCTGATCATGTGCAATCACTTTCAAGATTCACTTCAATTTAAGGAGAGGTACAGGAGGAAAACAGAGCATCCTGGCTGACCAGCCACATACTTTCTCCAGTGTTGCTGGCATAACTTATCATATACATTGTATTTTCTATTTTTTGATTGTACGTATATTATATTTAGAAATAACTAGTGAGTTATTTCCACTAGTGCACTACACAACTCATGTCAGAGTAATCTTCATTTGACTGCATAAACTAGTTTTCAGATATTTAGTGAATCAAAATCATTCTTAAAATGGTTTTCAAGGAAGAGTGCACAAAGTTCTCAGAAACGTACAAGCAAACTTAATATACTGAAATAGTTCCTGTAAGAAGCTCCTGGAATTTCCTTAATTATCAAAAGCATTCTGTTAATTATTTTTTCTTAAATAAATAATAAATAACACCACTGATATCAGAATTTTGCTATGGATGTGAAAACTGGACTTCACTCTGCACTGTTCATATCCAGAACTTCCATTAAAAAAAAATCTCATCTAGAAAAACTTTAATGGAAAAGGTGATTGATTATTCTTGAGTTATAGGTGCAATAAAGAAAAAAGTAACAGATACTTTTAACACATTTTTCTACCCAACCTTCATTTGTAGATGTTAAGGTTGTAAAACAAATTCCTACTCAGTACGGAATGCAACCATAGTTTATATTACATGATACTCTGAGGTCAGTATATATTTTATAGAGAAAATTAAAAAAAAAGAGGTCATATCAACTACATTGGTCTGCCCTGGTGTTAAGCACGTACAGCAGACATCAACAGAAAGATTATCTGGCTCAAGTTAAATTCCCTCTCCAAATCTACTATCAGACCAGTTTGCACTACGAGACATAGATCAAAGCTGAGCTCTGAAATCAAGTTGCCTAAATCTGTAACTGATTAACTAACAAGCAGCATTCAGAAGATTTCCAAATTTTAGTTAAAAAAAAAAAACACAGAAAAAGCAATGAATATAACAGACTGTGTTACATCATACATTGTAGTTATATTGTTTTCCTGCATTAAGGACCAAGGTAATAGCTCATGATCAACGTGTACTTTTGAAGACTAAACCATTATTGGTGGAGTTACCTGATACATTTCACTTTAACCCAGTCCTCACATTACAGTTCCAAAGGACACAAATCTTTACAGAACTGAAAAAATGACATAGCACTAATAGTAAGAGTTAGTAATACTATCAACCTAGATTTTAGGCATAATACCAGAAGAAAATTTCTCTGTTCTTACCAAAGTATCTGTTAAACAAAGAGAGACAGTTATATCTTTCAAATCATTGTTGATCCCTAAGGGACAGTTGTGGTCTGTGGGACACAGAGTTCCACAGTGAGAATATTAAATTCTCCATCTTCCTTAAAATAAACAAACAAACAAATAAAAGAATAGCTGCAGCACCTTCATACCATGCATAGCAATTATACAGTCCCAAGCAATCACTGCATGAGGAGAGATGTGACAAAACACTGAGGGGCTATTTGGTTACACCTCTTTCCATTAAAAGTCAAAAACACAAACATCTTGTGTAGAAGCCTTAACAGCAAACATTCCATGTGGGAGACAGATAAATATCTGCTTCAAGAGGATGGTGATTAAATCAACTTCTCTGTTTTTGATTCATTTTTTAAGAAATCATATGTAAAGTGAATAAAATAATTTATTACACTGGTCATTAGCTTCTCATTTCTACAGAGGAAACCTGTCTCAGCATTCAGCTAGAATTAATATACATATAAAGAGACTTCCACTCCCATGTCTTTACTTTTGTATTTGAATGGCTAATGAACAAATTCCAAATTTCCAGCAGAGGGTCTGGTTACATTACCCTTCACTAGGTTCGTGACTACGTTTTACATCAGACCAGCTTGACAGGACACAGGTTGAGTCCTTTTGGATGAAAGTACATGTTAAAGTCTAGTATTGCTTGCTATGTTCTCTAGCCACTAAATTACACATAGTTAACAGAACCAGACAAGTGTGAGTACAAATCACAATGCGTACAAAAGTGTTGCTGCTGTTCAAACTTCAGTGTTAAAAGCTATCATAGCGTTTAACAGACACATTGCTGTATAAATATAAATACCATTGACACAACTTATATACACCTTCTGACTGAATATTCTGTCTCATGACTGAGAAATTATAGATTTAACACGTTTTCAGATAGCCTTGTATTGGCAGCTTTCAGAAAGCAAATTCAGCTACGGCAGCACCTCCATTCAAATCAGAAAATGGCTTAGGTTGGAAGGCATCTCAAAGATCAACTAATTCCAACCGCCCTTACATGTATTTCAAGCAGGGGGAAGATTGTGCAGCACTTGTCCTCAGAAACAGGATAGCAGAGCTCCACATATGATGCAGTATTTATGGATTTTGCCTCATATACAATGACCAATACTTTTAAATCCAAATGCCTGTTTCAATGGTGTAATTTAATTGACAAAATAGCCCTGGATTCCTATTCCTCCCATTTGCTTTGATTTGAAATTAAATAGCTCGGCATTTAAAAAGAAAGAAACCCTACAGAAAAACATACGGCCAGCTGTGACTCAGACATATATATACAGACAACTAGAATTAAAATGCTCAGGTACAGATGGGTTTAAACAAATTTAACCAACTTCAAACTTTATTTTAATCATTACCAAAAATACGTATATCTATGTGGAAGTTAATGGATTTTGAGAGATTGGTGACAATGTGTTTTTTTTTAAGTTAAAGAAAGTTGATAAAGTTTTAACTCAGTGCTATTGGGATACAGTTTTAAATAAAGAAATAAATGTGCTCCGATGAACAACTGAGCAAAATAGGCTTTCCACTTACATGCAGTCTTAAGGTTTTGAAGTCTTCTCTTATAAGAGAATTTGAAAAAGAAGCTGGCATCTCTGAATTATGAGAAATGCTTTAAGAAACAACTAAAATAAATCATTTTAACAGGTACTATCATATTTTAAAAGATATTAACATCCTTCATGACCCATACATATTGTGAACTGTGGTGAGTCTGATGAAGGACCTGTATTTGTATTTTCATTATTTTTTACTGATTTTTATTTTGACAGACAATGAAATATTTCAGACTGTACAGAATATACATAAATTTTCCAGTAAGAAAAAGATTGAAGGTGTCAAAACTGACTCACTCTGGTAAAAAGAAATTACATTTTTATATAAAATTGGAACTATGAACACTGCTGATGGATTACTTTCTCTTCTGCCACATTTTTTCATCCAGGCATTTTCTTTTCCCAGCAGAGTACATTGCTATTCTGTTGATGTTGTTCTGAACACATTTTATACTCAAATGCATTACTAATTTATTTCACAGAGAGACTTAAGTGCTATCCTTTTAACATTACTAAAAAAAAGATCTGCTGTACCAAAAAAAAAGTGCATTTGACTTATGGGTTCCTAAAGTTAAGAGATTTTTAAGAGATTTCTACACAGCAATAACCTTTTCCTGAAAAAGGGCCAACCTTAAGATTAAGTCTCTTCCTTTCTGAGGTCAAGGACCCACACATTACATGGCTAACTCTTAACTCAGAGATAGATCACATACTTACATACTTAGTCAATTTTTCATTCAGTCCCTACTGGAGAAGTTGTGCCAAAATGCTCAAATAAGCATATTAGATTATTGCAACTTTGACAGCATTACGTTTATCAGTCTGCACGATAGATTTCACAAAGAATGATAATCAAAGCTCTCTTGTGGGATACTTGAAACAAGCACCATATCCAGACAGTGATGACAGCAGTATAACTCTATTTCTCTTATACTTACAGATTCAGAAAATAGTCTGACAACCTGTTCAACTCAGGTATTTACTCTTATTATACATGAATCAATTTTTCAGACTATAAATAGTTTCTTCTCTGGATGCATATACAATTATGTTAGAATACTGTATATTCCATTATGTAAGATTATATGTGTAATTCTATACACTGTATTATTATATGTTCCAGTATAGAGCGATAACACTTTTAAGTGCACTGTCTTCCAATTTAAGGGATTTCAACAGACACATAGAAATAATTAGGAAATAAATGTTGGATTTACTGAAATGTTAAAAAAAAAGGATAAAAATGTAAATAAAAATAAATAAAAATAGTAGTATAACAAGGATGTCTTTAGAGTCATGGACTGTGATGTTTGAGAAGAAATAAATGACTGAATATTAGCACTGTCTTAGTAGAGGAAGATGAAGATTCATCTCCCAACAACTCTCAGGAAACAAAAATGTAATAAATCATGGGAGAGCACAGTTAACACTATGGATGCGACTCAGCATCATTATACTGCTTTAATACAGTGCTGTATTCTCTGTGAAGTATTTACGAAAGGAAAGAATGACATCTCAGTGCACAACATTGAAATTAACTCTGACCTAACAGTGTATTATTTTAATATTCGTCAATGAATTCTTCTCATGAAAAGATTACCTAAAGCTTCATGGTCAACTAATCACAAAGGTATTAGAAGACATTTTAATCCTACTGTAGAATGAAATATACATAATGACAGAGATATACCTGTTCTAAAATCTGAATCTGTGTGTAGTCTGCTGGAAACAAATCATTCGGACATTTGGATAATCTGTATATATTTATAATAAGCTGAGTTACTGATAGCATCACACAACAGACAAAATTCTACTCTCAGAAACAAGTGCACAACTTTGAAGCCTTCATCTACACAGTGTAATGTCAGTAAATCTCAAATCAAAGAAAATTAAATTGGTCCATTTATCAGGTTTTTTTTTTCAAACAGGTCTTTCTTACATCCTTTTCAATTTATGTAGGAAATAATCCTCAGATTTCCCTCTTACAGGTCACTATTTCTCTTATAAACTATCATTCTGTTGTGAATATACCTATTAAAAACACATAGTGATTCTTGAGGCAGGAATAGTCCTGGCTTATATGAAAAAAATTAGAAAGTTTTAGCTATAATAAAACCTATATGTATTAAACAAATTTATTTCTGTGAAATCCTAATTACAGTGCTAAGCTTCACTTTAGTACCAAGTGCATCTATGGATAAAGGCTATGAGGTTGTAAATCTGCTGCAAATATACAAAAACCCCACAGAGCAATGTAGCTATTACAGATGATCTAGTGACTGCAAGGCAAGGACTGTCAGACACAATGGTCCTACATACATACACAGTGCCTTGGAGCCAATCATAGTTACTCTAGGCTGAAACAACTTGTAGGAAAAAGAAAAAAAATAGTGATGCATTCTTAGAAACAGATATAATGAACAGTCAGGTATCTGGATGACTTTCCTTGTACCTACATGCAATAACTGGCTTTGTAGTGATAGAGCATGATTTTACTCATAAAGCCTTACTTAGGAAGTACAAATTACAGGCTGATATCCAGGTGGAAAAATGTCTGCTGCATTGGTAAATGGAAGTCATAATTCCTGTATTCTAGAAAGTATGAAATTTGTATTTGAAAATTGATGTGGGAATGGAAATATTATTTCTGCTGCTTTCATTTTCATCAAAAGGTCAGTTGCTCATTTGATGCCAGTAAGTAGAAAAGAAGTCTTGCTAAAAGGGAGAGTAATATGTGAAAACACGTAAAAGAGCAACAAGTAAAGATGAAGAAAATGGAGAGGAGAAATTACCTTGCATGGATAAGACAGAAAAGGGATGATAAGAATGCAGAAATTTGGCAGTCCTAGAGCATAAGACAGTTACGCCTGGATGACCTGAGGCTGCTCTGAAGACCGCTCCAGGTAATGGCACACAAGAGAGAAGTTTGTACTTTTCACAACTTTCGACCTTATAAATCTCCAGGTAAAAAGTCTCAGGACATATTGAAGACAGAAATGGCTTGGGTTGTAACAGCTTCCAATGTAATTCTGAGGTAAAGCTCAGTTTCTACCGCAAGTCTTAACTGCTTTGCAGTCAGTACCCAGGAGACCAAAAAGAAAAGCATAATGGAAACAAGTGTAAAGCAGAATACAGACTTCTAAGCACATAGAAAACCTTTTTCTGTGAATGGTTATACTTTCCTACTTTGCTCTTGAGTAAAGAGAGAATAGAGAGAATATTCTGAGCTGAAAGCAAATTCAGAGTTGCCTTATGAACTCAGAAAATTACACCAGTATAAATCTGGTGATCATACTCAGACTTAATGAAAACCTTGTCCATACAGCTAGAACACAAACTGAAAACTAAAGTATAATAGTAGTTAGGTCTGACATTTCCTTGTTTCCAAAGTACTGTAATCCTTCCCCTTAGCATGAAGAAGGCATGAATGGTGCTAATTGCTGTAAAAGTGCTGTCACTACAGAATGAAAGCATTTAAAACCCATTCTCTCTGGAAATTTATATACCATTTGAAACAGCAGAGACTTCAGTTGAAAAAAAGCTTGTCATGTTTAATTATGTGTTGTTCACAACTTTAAGTGCAAGCCAAAAATCACAAGTGGCTGAACTTGGTAGTAAATTCACTGGATCTCAGAACCCTCTTCGTAAAGTGGAAGAAAAGTTCATCTTCCTTATGTAAGTATATGCTTTTGATGTCAAGTGAGCTGAGGCTAAATTACCCTCAGGGTATTCTTTCCTTGCAATACCCTCAGAAGGTGAAAAGAAAATGACATGTTATCCAAAAAAGGATACACACCTACAGGAAAGACAAACGCCATTGATACACTTATAACATGTATGTGACAGCACTGTAGGGTAAATAACCCCCAAGAATGGTATTCAATGGAAATAGTATGGAAGATGGTATATTTAAGTAGGTTTATATACAGAAAGAATAGCAAAAAGAGAGTGGCTCACCTTTATGACGATAGAGGCTTACCATTGACTCCACGCAGGAGGGATCTCTGAGAAAAGATCCTTCCCTGGTGGTGGTCAGACCTTAAATGGTGTTTGGGAGAGGTGGAGCCAGGCTCCACCCCTTCCAATCACACAGGTACATTACCTTCACCTGTGCCCCCTGTGGCTGACTCGGTGCTCGCCTCAGGTGACCAATTAGTGGTTCAGGCCGTGATTCAACAGTTCCCATACAGCAGTTATCTGTGGACTCCTGAAACTCAGGAAATTCAAAGATAGGGTGAAGTCTAGACGAAAAGTA
>VXAB01007900.1:278542-326562 GCA_013399175.1 Odontophorus gujanensis
ACAATGGGGTTCTTAGATCCTCAGCAGCAATTGCTTCGTTCTACAAATCCATTTCTAAAAGAGAGAGAGTGTAGTGAAATGCAAACACAGCCTTAGAGAATAAAATAAAATAAAATGCAGTCCTAAGTTTCAGCTATCTGTCTGCTATTGACTGTTGGTCACAGAAGTTTTTCCTCTTTTTCCAAAAAGGACTGGCACTTCTGTCCTATGGTTCAATTTGTTTACCTGTTCACCCACCATTCATGCTCATTTTATCTTTATTGTAATAAAGACCAATCTATTCCAGCTCATTCTCAATCGAAGTTGAACTGAACAAATGATCCTGTAGGTTTTGGAAGACCAGTTAACCTAAAGACAGCCAGAGCCTTGAATCTTTGACCTCTGTAGTGAAAACATACTGCTCCAACAGTTTCAAATACTGGAATTTTTTCCCTTCACAGTCTCCTGTGGAAGAGATGCCAGCCTTATACAAATTCATAGTTGAAATTTAAGAAAAGCTCATCATGATAAACACCTTCTGCAACTTAGATGAGAGGACAACTGCAGAAGACAGGAAAGAACTACTTAGCTAAATTTTCTCAATGTCATGAAAAAAATGTTTATGACTAAATCAGCAGGGAAAGATAGTTATACTGCCAAAATTAGTAAGACTGAAATCTTTGCTTTCCAGTACAGTAGATAATACTTTTATTAGCCTAAAAATGGAGGCATAGAAGGCAACTTCAGGTAATATTTTGCAGCAATATCATAAAGAATAAAACAAGCAAATAAAAATGTAACAGCCTCACCTTCCTCAAAAGAACGCCTAAAATAAAAACCTGTCTTTTATTAGACTCCAGCTGAACCCTACTCATAAGTGTCATTGTCTGATGTGTTCTTTTTCACCAGTTTGAGCAATGCTTTGAAGGGTAGCTCTCATGGGAAATACAAAGTAGGATATCTGGGGAAAAAAAGGCAAAAAGTATATTAGAAACCTTTAAAAATAAAATACTGTTTCAGTATGTAGCCATTTTTTGGCACAGAATCTTTTCTTTTTGCAGCACTTTACCTATGCCCTGTTTACTCAATACTGTTGCTTCTTCCCCTCATCAAAATTAAGAAACACATTCCTTCCTCCAGAAGTGCTCTTCTCTGAACCCTCTTCCCACGGAGGAAGCAGGGGAATTACTGCTGGTCCTCCTTGCCAGCAGCCTCTGCAAGTGTTAGGAGCAATTGAAGTTAAAGACATCGGGTAATTTTCACATAGAGTTTCACATTATCGAATTTTTGTTATGGTTTTCCAAAACAGGGAGTTGTGACAAAATAATCCTTAGAACACTTATACATTCTTTTATGTTGGAGGCCAAAAGAGCATTATTATCAGGGAAGGTGTCACTTATTAGAAGTTGGATTGTTTCCATTCTTAAATTACAGAAAACTTCAGCAATTTCAGGGCAAACTCATTCTTCCATCAAGTACATAAGCACCTCCTACTTCTCAACTTTTCTGGCATAATTATTTCCTTGTGTATTGTATTTACTATTCTAAGTAAATGAATTACAGCTTACATATGCTTGTGCCATGACAGTTTGCAGTTAACTGCTCTTGAATTAACTTGCAAAAATGCCGATCTTGACTCTAAATTCAGCCAAGAAACAAGCCCTGAAATTCTGAACACTCATAATGAATGGGCTTCCCAGTGCTTAAGAATTCTTATTCTTTTGTCCAGGTGCTATCAACCAACTTAAATATTAGGAGCTCCCATTTTTCTGTCCCTGTATTATTGGTATCTGTTATCTCATGTATGATTTGAAAATCGTGAGAAACACATTTACTTTGAAGATTCTGCTGCTTCAGATTTCTTAAGAAAACAACCACAGCAACTTCTTTGGTCAGAGCCAGAGAAATTGATGCAATATTCCTTTTTAGTTATTACAGAGAAATATTCAAAAACAAAAATTCAGATGAAAATAGGAAGAGATATTTTGCACAAAATATGTCAGTGCTCTCCATCACACAAAATGGAAAGAGCACTGGAAGGCACTGCTTGTACAAAGTCAGCTGAGCATTTTGGAAAAGGTTTCCGTATTTTGGAGGCCTGAATGAGTGTGCAGAGAGCAGTCAAACTTCTAAGTGCCCCAAATTTTTCCTCTGACAGCATTTATTAAAATTTACACTGACCTTAAATCTCTCCTACTTACAGTTCTACATGGGAAAGTCTATAAAATTCTTAAATATCTACACTACTGTGAAATACTAGTGACTAAATGATATGATTAAAGATATTTTTTCTAAACATGGTAAGAAACAGATATGCAGGCTAACTAGATTGTTCAATGTGCCTGAACTCCTCTCTTCTTAGCTTTCTATCCGAAAGAGGTAGAAAATGCACCAGACTGAAATTTGCAGCAGAATTAGGCTCAACCTAATCAAGATACGTTCAGTCATTCTAAACTTTTCCAGTAGAAGAAAGATATTTAGGAAAAAAATGTATAGATTTTAATCAAGATGATATTTTCCACTGAATTGTCTATTAAACTCACTTTCAGCCTGTTCTTGTATACAACTTTCATATAAGTTTATAGTTGGGCTTCAGCATGACAGTCTTCACCTTCTTTATTACTACTATTGCTGCATCAGAATTTACTCCATGAACAACAAAGATATGGATTTGCAGGTAAACAACCCATAATAGTTTACATTTTTACAGATGCGTGCTGTAAATGAAGAGACAGCAGTATGTCATAACCAAACATGCAGACCATGTAATTATTTTTATGTAAACCACATTTTTTAAGCCTAGTAACTAGAATGTGAATCATCAGTTCTAACCACTAGTGTTTGATTGATTTGTCTCTGTGTTGTCACATAAACCCACATTAAATGAAAGGCAATGAAAAAAAAGGGAGCTAATCAATTAATACCCCATGCACATTTTATTTGGAAGTACTGGGCAGTTATTTATAATGTGGTAGCACCCACAACATGCATTTCAAATGCATACTAAAAACACTTCTACTTCACAAAAACAACAACAACAACAACAAAAACACATCGCATGCATATACAGTATACAAGATGACATAAGAACAAGATGGATAAGAGACTCCATCCTTCCCTCCTACTAACATGATTTGTTGGAAGGGTGGAATTAAATGAGAAAAGGGCAATCTGACCTGTCCTTCCCTTTATTGTCTGAAGATTGGCAGTTGATCCATAAAAGCACAAAACAACCTGGGTTAGGAGCAACAGCCTGACAGCTTGCCTTAAGAGGATCTATCATAGTATTGGCACTGGCAGAGGAAAGAAACATCAAGGTGGTGATGAGAAGATGCTAAAGAAACAATTGAGAAAGAAGGATCTCTCCTAGCTAAACAATTTTTCACGTGTCTTCTTTCACTCATCTGCAATTATACCCAGGTATCTCAATTACAGATCTGACTTTTCCCCTACAAACTCAATATTTGAAGAGGTGGGAACTACATCTTACTCTTCTAGACTGATACTTAGAAGGAGGGTCTGTAAGTCTGACAGCATGTGATGCTTTTATGTTTCTGCTGCTGTTTTAGGTTAAAATTCAGTGTTCATGGAGAACATGGAAGATAGCAGAGAACACCAGAACATAGACTACTTTAATTTGGTGAAGTTCTCCAAGTAAGGAAGAAAGGGGATAAAAAGAAATTGTTTTTGTTAGGTTGGTCAGGATTTTTTGTCATTGTTGCTTTGTTTGTTGATATTTTTTGCCCTGGTTAATTTTACCATATATTGATGGCTATAGTGTTTTGTCTTTACCACTGATAATCATAATATAAAACAATGTATCACAGTGAAAGAGACACTTTCTGGGCACTATAATTTAAAACCAATACAACTACACATTCTCCACTTCTGGGAGGCATGTATGACTAAACAAAACCAGAGCATCTTTCCAAGATTAAATTGAATCAATTTCCACCTGACTGATGAAACAAGGAGAAGAAGGAATGAGCATGGAAAGGATCAACTTCTGTTGACTCAAAACTGGAAGATCTGACAGTGGCAGGATCTCAGTGCCCATCAGCCTGGATGGGAAGCCTGAGATGCAATTCCTTTCTTTGTTTAATCTGTTCCTCCCAGTCCAATTGCATTTGACAACTCCATTACTCTAAAGCCACTGACAGCACCCTTAGTTTCTTGTGTTTAAAAACAGGTCATGCCTTCCAGTTTTCAGAAGTTATGCAGCCAGGATGCCCTTCTTGAGTAGAGACCAATTTGAAGGGCCCCATTTATCTTTTGTCATTGGAAAAGAGTACAGACACTTTAGGAGATCACAAGAACCTTTGTGACATGCTAAGCTCGCAGTCATCTATGGAATGAGAGATGAAAGTGAACAAATTCATTGATGAAGTGGGAAATGAAACAGCTCCAATGAGCAGTTACATAATAATGAATATGTCATCAAAACAGCCTGTATCTGTCAAAGGTTGTGATAACACTAATTAAAAATATTCTTTAGTCTAAATTTGATTGTATATCTATAGCTACTAACTGTCCAATTGCAGCATAGTGGACACCAAGTACACCAAAAAGCAAAAGATAGAACTACAGGCAATGCATTATTTGTTGGCAGGGCATCCCAAAGCAGGCAAATCAATACACTACTGAAAATGTTCTGAGATGTTCTTGAATCAATTACATAAAAACAAAAATTAAAAAATAACAATACTCAGGCTATTCAGCTGCATTTTAGTAAATAAATGCAAAGAGTTCACTGGATGCCACCAGCACCTGCACAATGAAGCATACTCCCAGACAGACTACCTACAGGACTGAAAGAAATGCAAGAAAATATCCAGGAGACTGCAGACATTTCTCTGCACATCACAAGTGACTGCTGTACATAGCTGAGCAGAACAAAGCCTGACATGATTGATCAGGAGCAGAAACAGAAGCAGTATGAAGTTGTTTAGGTGCCTAAACAAAAATGAAATACAAGCTCACTTAAATTAATGGTAGAGTAACGACAGAAAGGTTCAATTTCTTTCTCATGATTGAGTTAGGTCAAAGAGTTATAAATGCAGTATTTTCCCCTCCTACTGAGTGAATCATGATGTACTACTCAGCTGTCTGACTACGCTGTGGTGCAGCATGTCAGGTTTTTTTTATTACAGACACAGAAGATCTGCTCATTTCTCAATAGCACATAGGCATGAGGACACCATATCCTAGAATTCCTAAAGATAAGCTGCTTTATGTTGTACTAGATACTTACAATGTCATTTTCAACATCTACCTTTATTAAAAAAAGACCTGCCTTTTTCATCTTTCCATATCTTTATATCTACAAGACCAGCTTTATTTTAAAGTGGAAAAAAACCCTTATTTTAATGAATAACATCTTAGAAAATGACGCCAGGCTTTATTGGTATAATTCTATAACTTTGTGGTCCCAGATACGAGTCAGATTTGCATTCTTCCTTTTTGAGAACCTTGTTAGACTTCAGATGCCATCAGGCTTTCAGATTAGTGATTGTACTAGGTACAATGTAGGAATGTGGTAGTTATTCTAAGTCCATGTTCTACCAGTGGTGGCTTAAATGCAGGAACATGATGGAACAATGATATTGTTTCCAAGGTCTAGTAAAAGTATGTAGGTGTTCACAAAGAAACCCAGATTAACCAATAAAGCTGTTTCAAGAAGTGAAAACTCTACTACTTGACATTCATACAGAGCCAATTCTACTGACAGTAAAGAAGCAAGGCTTATAGTTCTCATAGTCACATCTATAGTTCTGATAGTACAGTACTGTTTGGTATGTGTATTTGGTACAGTATTAGAGACAATATTTGAGACTAGCATAAATACTATTAACGTTCAAGAGGAATAAAATGTTAAATTATATTATATCACTTATATTTTTCCACTATCTTATGAATTCCTAAAATTCTTTTTAAAGGCATACACTTTAGAATATGCTGTTCCATTTTTAATCAAATCATTTAATCATTTATAATTTTCAAATTATTTTCTATGGTAGTACTCAAAATAATAATATTCTATCTACAAATGAAGCAGATTTTGCTCAGAGTAGTATTTCAATGTTTAGCTCAAGGTACGTAACCATTTTTCAGAAATGACCAAAATATTACCGTAGAATTGCACTCAGTGATCATTAAGGGTCCCTTCCAACACTGAATATTCTTTGATTCTAAGAATTTTCATCTTCCACAGACAGAACAGTGAGTACGGAGGTCTATAAATGGTCTATCTGTCTGTAGATACCAGAGATGCAAAACCCAGCTCATTCTACTGCTTGCTACGATAATGGAAAATGTATATTCTCCACTTGAAATCCACTAATGACAAATTTTAATGTTGACACAAGATGCAGAGATGCATAAAGACAGTGGCACACCCACTCAGCACCTGAGAGGCTTTCTAGTATGGAGTAGCTAGTACTCAGCATGTTTCAGAGCCAGGAAATATTTTTTTTCTATTGAATACAACCAGAACGTATCCTTCGTATACTCAGAAAAAATAATATCTACATATATTGGAAAAATTGACCTCATCAGAAAAGGCAACACCAAATTACAATTAAGTGTCTGGTTAAGGTTCAGTTTGTTAAAACATCTGTGGGATTTTGATGACATCATTATGGAAACTATTGTTTTTCATGACTTACATAGTATTTTCAGACACCAAGTTTTTTTTAATAGTTTTATGCTAACATTAATTCTCACTAAAATTATTTACCACCAAATATACAAATTTCAGATTTATTTTCAAATGTTGGCAGAGAAAATTCAGGCCATTAATACGATCTATGTACTCATACTGTCTACATTCTGTTATTAAGTTTCAGATTTTTTTACAGATTGAAAAGAAAAAAATACTTTCATTCTATGTTTACACCCTTCACCATGTTCACTTACTAATCTGTTTGCTTTCTTATCACAGAATCACAGAATTGTAGGGGTTGGAAGGGCCTTCTAGAGATCAAGTCCAACCCCCCTGCCAAAGCAGCTTCCTAGCCCAGGTTGCACATGTAGGCGTCCAGGCGGGTCTTGAATGTCTCCAGAGAAGGCACCTCCACCCCCTCTCTGTGCAGCCTGTGCCAGTGCTCCGTCACTGCACTGTGAAGAAGTTCCCATGCACATTTGTGCAGAACTTCCTGTGCTTCAGTTTGTGGTCATTTCCCCTCGTTCTATCGCCACACACCACAGAGAAGAGTCCAACCTCATCCCTTTGCCTCCCACTCCTTAGATATTTATAGATGTGGATAAGATCCCCTCTGAGTCTTCTTTTCTCAATGCTGAACAGACCCGGGTCTCTCAACCTTTCATAAGGGAGGTGTTCCATGACCTTAATCATTTTTGTGGCTGTAACCCTTATTGTCATGGTTTTATGATTTTTGTTATAGGTATTCCACATCATAACATCATGTAGTACACTTATATTCTTTCAACATTCTCCCAGCTCATGTGTTGAAGAGGCAGTATACATTACAGTCAAAAAGAATTACTTCCCTTAATAGCAATTTGCTCAGTTAGACATCAAGATTTCAGTCTCAGTACCCTGACTGTTTGCAAGAAAGAATTTACTGTTTGAGTCTTAAATAAATTCCAGCTTAGGTAGTTAGAGAGAACATGACAAGAAGTCATTTTCATCCTATCCACAATCATTTTGTGGAAGAATATAAATAGACCTTCTTCAGAGTCCATGGAATTTTCCTGGTGAAAAAGTAAAAGATTACAGCATCAGGAGAACAGGAACCTTAAATCCTCCTTTATATGGCATGTTCTGATGAAACATGAGAGTTAGTCACTCTAATGAGACCTTTACATTGCAAAGATGTCATTAATTTAGAAAATTATTGATCAGAAAACCATTAATCACTTCAGAAAACCATTAATCACTTTCTGAAGTCTTGGTAACAGTTTCTCCCTGTGTTCTATGAGTATGGTAAATATTTTTGTTCAATAAAACAGAATGAAACACACTCATTTTGTAAAAATCTGGAGTCAGCTTCTAAAATAAACTTGGAAAATTTTTGATAAACCAAAGCAAAGGACCCCTTAAGCAGGGAAAATTAAAACAACAAAGTACTGCTTTCCCAAATAGGCAGTTGAGGAGTCTGAAGCAATGTCTTCAGGGTTTCTATTCCCATTTCATTATGCTTAGAGCATTGGAATCCTGCTTTGCAGCAAGGTCACCCAAGAACATCCACCCAACAGCACTGGAGCTCTGCTTCAGACAGAATCGTAGGTGTTGGAAAGAACCTCTGGAGATCAAGTTCAATCCACCGCTAAAGCAGTAAGTCACACAGGAATGTGTCCAGGTGGGTCTTGCTTATTATGACTATTAACACCAAAAACACAGGGTATAGCCAAGGTTAACACCAAGTCCATGAGGGTCTGCTTTAGATAGCAGCTATCCCCTCACAAAGACTGAAGAAGTAATAGTGCCAAATTCATAAGAGAAACTTGACAAAAATGGAACATCTTTAAAATAGCTTATTTTCCCCAGCAGCATGAAATGTTTATGATGAAATCCTCTTGCAGTGAAAGCTTTGCATGAGAAAAGTGCATTATGGGTCAATAAGCAAAGTCTTTGTCACAGTAAGACTGATTCAGAAGGTAAGCTCCTAAGAATGTCCAGGATGTAGTGATTCATATATGAGATGATATACCTATTTCAGCACTACCAGTGGAAAAAAATAATAATCAAAAATTTAAACTATGTCAAAGGTCAACTCCTGTGCTCTTTTAGGAGGAAAGAATTATAACAATCTCAAAGACAGACATTTCAAGGGGGATGCAGTTCCTCATGGGAAAAAATTCATCACCAGAACAAAACTAATTATAGGCAGACTCAAAGCAGAGTTCCAGTAGTGGCAGTTAGTATCTTAGGGTATTAAAATCAGCATAGAAATAAAAAACATTTGGGTCATGCATTCATCACTCAGTAAAGGCATTACGGCTATTACTCTCAGAACAAGAAATCAAATGTTAACTACTGGCAATGCTGAACCCAATCTACGTTCCACAACCAGAAATAACATCCTGAATATTTACAACTCATAACAAATCTTTCCTGTATCCTCTTCTTCCAATTAACTTAGCCTTCTTGCTTCCTCATTGCCTTTTACTGCATTTCTTCCACAGCTATTATCTTTTCTAAGGCTCAAGAGAGCAAATAACTTTTTTTTCCTACTTGATATCTGAGACTTCTAAATCTTTACCTATTTTAGATATGCATTCACTCAGCACTGCACTCTGATCTAGCTGTTGGAGGAAAGCACTCACACTTTGATCCCTCCACAAGGGAAGTCCCCCCATACAAGCCCAGTGAAAGACATACTCAAATTATACCTCTCTCTTTTGATTTTGACCGTCTTTGCCTAGACCTGAATCTTAGGGGCTATTAGGTATCTAGAACAACCCAGAATTACACAACCAGTGATTCAGGACCTCAGCTAAACTCACAGTGAAAGTAAGAAAAACACATTACATCAATAAACACCTCAGTGACTGCTCTCCAGCTCTGTGACCAAACAGCACAGAAACCCTTGTACTATCACTATTACACAGTCAGCTTCAATCACAGGTTGACAATCACCAGGCTGCCTACTGGCAGCAGTCTGACTGCACCTGGGGTTTCTCTGAGAAGGCTCATGCCTTAATCCACACTAAAGTAGTAATAAGCTGAAATTTCTCTCTTTTTTTCTTTTTTTTTTTTTCCTACTTTTTTTTTTTTTTTTTTTTGACTTACAGCCCTTGGTAAGGAAACTCTTGAAGTTCAGAAAGCTGGTCACAACAGAGTTCGGAAAAGAAATTTCCCAAGCATAATAAGAACTTTTCTCTCCAGATCAGATCTACTACATTCACCAAGCAAACACACCAAAGACTGAACTGATCCAGCTGGTACTTCAGGTCTCTGGTAGGTACCTCAGGCACTGTGATTGGTTAAATCCAGCTCCACCCAATAGCAAAGCATTCCACCAGGTGTTCTTACTTCCCTGAATTTGTAGGTTTGAGTATAATTCTGATGTTATTTGGAGGAGTAGAGCTTTTTCATGGTGTATTCCAGGATGCTGTTTCTCCCAACCTATTCTAGAGGGAATTTTCACAAGGAGAAATTATCTTTCAGTTATCTTTGTGTATGTTTATTTATTAAACAATCTATCCAGCACTTGAGACTGAACAGATAATTTCTTCTTTCCAGCATTCTTCCCCCCTCCACCCTCCTTTTTTTGTTTTGTTTCTCTCACTTCGTTTCTAAGACTGATTAGGATATTAAGTTAATTCTTATACCCACGTATGTTCTGCTATGGTACCTGTACTTTTTCCAGTATTGGCAGTACTTGAAACATAGTTTAGCTGGTAGGAGTAATGTACTCCTATAATTCTGTCTTACAAAATCTATGCATTTTCTGGATACTTATGAGGAGAAATAGAAATACATCAAAATATAGAGCCACTCTGAGAATTTAGCTAAGGCTTCTTCATGGGTAATTAAATATATCAAATATTTTGTTCTGGCTATACTAGGAAGATGATCTGTAAGCTGACAAAAGTAAGTCTTCATTCGTCTCCCTCTGTTGCCTTTGAAAATGTTATGACAGTTTAAAAAGGGTGTAAGTTCTTTAAGAAATGCTATTAAAACTGACGTCATTTCAGTGCTCCAAAAGTTTTGAAGAATGGTCCACAAAATATCTTTTTCTGACCCACACCATCAGAAAAAAAAAAATTATTAGTACCTGTTTTATTTTGGCAAAAGTTTCTGTTTTTTGTGGTAATTTTTATTATTCTCAGAGCAGCCAGTGTATCTACTTACATTTGAAAGTAATGAGAAATCTAACCACTTTGGTAGATGTGATCCAATGGCTTGGGTCTTGGCTCACTCCTAAAGCGCGGTGTCAGGAAGATATTTAAATTATGGATTCTTTCAAGAATGTTACTTATCTCACTCCAGTGACATTCAGATTATTTGGGGAAGATAAAGACAGGATAAAATGCTGGATTCTGGTGGAGCACTCTGTAGTCCCCAGGTGGGACTGTGAGAAGCTGACATTCCTTACAGCTCTTTCACCCATGCTTCAAAAACCCATGAAACACAAAGGGTCTGATAAAAAACAGATCTGCTCTTCATTTTAAGAGGAAATCTCTATTACCAGAAATGACTCTAACAGTGATAAAACTAGCTACAAGTCTCACATATCTTTAGGGATACATTTAACTTTTTTTCTAAAATGAAGGTTATAAATCACTCCCAAGCCCTTCCTGAAAAACAGTTATCCTCCAAGCTATTATGGGCATTTACCGAAGAATGATTCTTTTCCATGTCAGATGTTATAAAAGACAGTTCATACTCCAAATAATAAGATTTTTAAGTTCAGATGGTGAAGTTAAATTTCATAAAGTTCAGAGAAGATGCATGAGTCTCAAAAAGCTTTTTAAATAGAACTTTTTGAAATCTCAAGATGCTACCCATGTTTTATATTAGCTGTTCTGTATTCTTTTATATGCTGGGATTTCAGATGGATGCTAACAGAGTTTCCCACTACAGAAGGTTAACTTTCATTCCTCTTTTCTTTCTCCACAGAAGGATTTAACTGATTACCTCTTTTTTTTTTCTTCCTCTTTTTTTTTTTCTTCCTCTTTTATCTCATTACCTCTTTGTGCACTGATAATATATAACTAAAGGGCTTTCTTGTTTTCATATTTGTTTTCTGGTTGTCAGCTTTTCTCTTTGATGATGCACCTCCTCAAAGAAAGATGTGTGCTTGATTAGTATTCTCTTTGATTCAAGGAACTGTTGGAAGATTTAATGTTATATTAATTTTAGAATGTATATCTACAAGGGCTAGATATTACCATTAGAAAACCAGCAATCCTTGTTAGTGGCAGAACTACAAACTCAAGAAAAGTTGCCAAAAGTGAAATTTCCTCCAAATATGTTTTTCAATATGGATTTGGGATTCGATATTTTGAATTAAAAGAAATTAGAATTTTTTATAAGTCAACTAAGAGCCATTTTAACCCCCAAAAACCTGATGATTGTTACAGAAAATGATGATTTTTAAAAAAGCAAGCACTGTGATGATAAAAACCATGTGTTGTTTTTTTTTGTTTTTGTTTTTTATCATTTCCAGATAGAAGAATAACAGACTAGATCCAGACTTAAGTATTGCTTCATTTAAGTGAGGATTTATGGAGGGCTGAGTCAAGGAGAACGGATAATGTTTTATAGTGCGATCCAGAAAGGTGGTTACTTTTTGTTGAGGTTACAGTGAGTGAATAAGATAGATTTATATCTGAAAAGCTGTTGGCAATACCAATACTTCTTTTGTAATTGATGAGTAGAGAGATCATCTGGAAAGCAGGAGGCATGGGCTATATTTTCTCCTCAGCCTGGGTAGTGAAATTCCTTGTTTTTCATAGACTGCAAGGCTGTTTAACCAGAAACCCACAAAGTATTTGTGAGATACCAAAATCAGGATTATATCCAATGAAAATCCAATGCAACCATATACCACCAGTATAAATGGGCTGTGCACCACTACTAATCTTAATGGGAAATCTGACAACTGAATTTCTGACTTTCTATAGGAATGTTAGTTGTTCCTTAATTAGGTGAACAGTGTAATTGTCAATCTACTTAAATAGAGCTTCCAACAAAGCTTTAGGTGGTAGATTGGTACTTATCTTCTCAGAATAGCTACTTCTGAGTAACTGTTAGAAATCAAAGTTAGAAACCTATGAATGAAGAAAGATGCCACTTAAATTTAGGAGGTTGATGGGATTTCTCAGTGTTATTCACCAAAACTGCATCTTATATAGGGTTCCTGAAAACTGATATGAAAACACTGACCCTTAGTGAATGTGATAGAATCCAGGAAGACAAGGTAGACAAAAATGGCATGGTCAGCATTTACACAGGATGCAGGTCTATTCACGTTCATACACTGTGACATAACTCCCTCTTTTTACATTCAGATTACAGTTTGTTACACAAGCATCGGTAACTCCTGTCACAATCCCCTTTGTACATTTACAGTGCAACCAATAAGATGACCTGGGAAAATAAGCTGACTTAAAAAAAAAGAAAATGACAAATGTAACTGCTGTTATTACAGAAGAAATGAAGTTTCAACTGTTTTCTTCCATTAGTATGCAGGGAATTGACTCCTAAGAGAAAATCTTATAGATTCCTGATAATCATCTAATACATAACCAATTTTGATTCAAATTATTATTGCACCTTGACAGCTAGTGAAAATACATTAAACAAGCCACTAATTCATAAACAATCAATGAAAATGCTGTTGTTCTAAGAGGTTGCTGGGAACACAAAACATATTTATGGAATACTGTGTTTGTACATACAGTGTATCATTCTTCACTCTAATAAAAAAAAGGTAGTTTCAGTAACTAAATAAATACAATAATTTCATTATGTTTAGTAGCTTCACACAGCTTAATGTTGATAAAATTGATGTGACCAATAGGTCACTTGTGATTTTTGCGTTTTGCTTCAGTTGAAGTTCATCAACAGAAACCATAATTTGAAGACAAGATGCAGAAACCTTGAGCATTTAGAACTGGGAATATGCATGTCTGCAAGTTTAGACATCCCAGAAATATATCAGAAGCTATTTTAAACACATCTGTGATTGTGAAAGACTAATTATAGAAACCTCTTATGGGCCTGGTATAAATAACAAGGTATCTGAGGGAGACTTGGATTCAAGATGTTCCTTTGGTGTGATACCTGAGGGTGAATCATAGTTTGGTAGCTTTTGTTGGAGCTGGGACTTGGAATCACTGGGAATTGGAATATTCTGTTTGATGTAAACACTCTAGGCTGAAAATGCTAAGTATTGCCAATGAAATTGGCTTTGGTTAACTTTCTGCAGCTCAACTGTACATGTCTTAGCCCCTTAGTCTCAGAAATATTGCATATATAAGGGGTTTGATCATGTAGTTGCCCATTTTATAGGAAGAACTTAGAGAAGTCACTATTGTAGGATATTCTACAGCTTAGCTATTCTCTGATTATACCAGTAGACTAAACACGCTGAAAATTATTTCTAAACACTGAGACTGGTTGGTAGGGTACTGTTTGTACCTCTGCTAGGAAGTCCTCTACAGGCCACACCAGGGCCACCACTTAGACACAGGGACTCTAGAGCTATAATGGAAGCGGTTTCAGTGCAGCTGGCTCACATGGGACAGGCATATGCCCAGGGCTGGTCCAGCTGCACCAAGCAGTGCCTGAGAACGTTCCCAGATGCTGTTTCCCATTCTAGCTTAGATGCACCTTTGTGAAACCACATCAAAAAAATCAAAGGATGTTTTCATAGACATTTCAGGCTACTCAGAACTGCGTATGCTACAGAAACAGGAGCTGTAAGATTGCACAAATGGATAGTATGGCTTGACATGACTACCCCCGAATGTGGCCACTACTTGAAAATCTGGATATAAGTCCTCAAATTATTGCATATTATCAAGCTTAAGGTATGAGAAAAGATAAATAACGTTGGAGATAAGGAGGCAGGAACTTAGACTGTTGAGGTAAGCCACATGCTGTCATGCAAGTGATAAATTTCAGGCCCCATCTCTGACAGATGTTCTGTCTGTGGTTACATGATCTGACGGTCTGGCCTGACCTATTCAAAGAGAATTCATGCCATCCTCATAGGTAGAGCAGTCAGCTTTAAGCATTGCTAGAGACATTAAATGTGGAATATTTTTCCACATGCACTGGTGAACCCTGAACAGTGCTACTTTCGCGTGAAACATTTTTTTAATTCTTGTGTATTACAGCTATCTTTCATTTTCTACTTTTCTCATGCGTTATAACATTCATACATGTATTATAACATTTGAGTCTTGAGAACTGACAATGTCTTAGAAAGATGAAGAAAAATTATTTGCAAAAGAAATTCTTCACACCCATCACTTTTTAAGGTATTAACTAATCCAGGTTAAATAACTGGCTTAAAAGAAGACAACAAAGAATATTCCTTAGCTGATTATAATTGGGTAATTGAAATCTAGCATACTTTTTGTTTCACAATGAATATTTAATGTTTATTTCTTCAGTGTTATGTTTACTGAAGTATCTTGTCAGTCATATTAACCTTTGTTAGCCATATTAAATGATTGTTCCTGCACAATATCTAGTTACATAGTGGAAATCTGTCCCTTCTTGTTGAAGAAAAAAGTCTGCATGGGTTCTAAAGAGATTATACAAACACAAGACAGAAAATTCCACATGCTCTTAAGATCAGAGATATCACATCTCTGGTGATGAAATCCCTGGAGGAAATCTTGCTGGAACCTTGGAGAGTATAAATCACAAGTTGTGATGTGTACAATTTTCCTTTAAGCTTCTGACATATGTTCAGGTTAGCTCAAATATCCTCATCCATGTCAAGAGCACTTGAGGCATATGTATAATGATTAGACCTTTTCCGAATTAATTTTGGGATCAAATCCTTTGCTGTTATATGTGGATGGAATTATACTAAAGCTATGCTTACTCAAGCTGGAAAATAATATAGCTTTTAATTCACAAAAGCTGTTTGGATGACAACAGAAGATTTCCCACATATGCAGGAGAAAGGTGCAGTAAAAGTGAAGTAAAATATTGTAGGGTAGGCATTGATCTCCAGTAAGAGAGAAAAAAAACCTCAAAACAGAAGATCTGTTTGTGCTGTGACCATCACCAGACAATCAAGCTATTCAGTAACCAAAAAGAAAAACCACATAATGATGATTCATACATCCTTCCTTTTATTCTTATTACATAGATCAATTTTAGATAAAGGAGGAAAAGTCTCTCTCTCATTATGAATATCACTAAATAAAAGCCATCAAATATTCTAAGTTGATTGTGTAGCTGAAACTAGTCATCACTTGACCAGAATTCTCTCAAAACATTGTCAAGTCTTTGAATGCGGCATTCATTAGCTATCACAGAGAAGAAAGGAGAAATTCCAGATGATAAAAAGATTTTTCTCTTGGTCCATGTTACCCATTTTTTAATAGTACTCAAATCTTGAATTTGAGTTTGGACCAACTCAATATTTTTTATTAAATGCTTATTTTTGATATTTTGCAACCTTACAACAGCTGTCTAATCCAAGTACTATCAAAAAGAAACAGTGAAGATGGACAGAACAACACAAGAGCATGCACTGCTATAACAATCTGGAAAGAAGCTACACCAGAAGTGAAAAGGTGAATGTATTTAAATATTAAAGAGTATTTTTAAAACATTCATGAAAACCTCAAAACAGAAATACATGTAAAAAGCCACCGACTTTTTATTTTTTATGTTTTCCAGCTTCAACCAATTCAGCAATAAGGAGAAAGCAAGACATCCTTGACAGAATTTTAAAGGGTTTCTTACCACAGGTTTACTAGGAAGGGGTGCTCCAGGCCTTGCATTATCTGTAGCTCCCGGAAAACATTTCGAACTTCATCTCTCTCAATACATTTCTGCTTATTCATGTATTTCATGGCATACATTTTCTTCGTGTCTCTCTTCTGTACAATGCACACCTAATTGACAGCAAAGTAAAAGATGAAGTTTAACACAAAACAAAATTCAATTTCAACTTTAGAAAAAAGTTTTACAATACTCCAAGAATCTAAGGAAATTTGAGTAACACAGTCAATCACTTTCATAAATTCCATGTTGCAGCTAAGCAGGATTCTTGGTAATCACGGTGTAAACTAACATTGAGAAACAGAAAAGCAGTAGAACTTCCAGTATTTATGCAGTACATCTAAGGGAAACATACTCAATTATATTAAATCATAGCCTATTTCATTAGTCGCAGAAATTACTGCCTCCTGCCCAGGAAAATGCACAGTCACTGTCCTCATTTGTGTAAGCCAATACACACTTTATGATTACTGCATCATAAACCTCGCCTCCATTCACAAAGCTAATATTTCATCATCATATCAGAATTATTCTCCTTTAACTATTGTTGAAGATAAAAATATATCTTTGTACAGAGCTACACATTACTATTTTTGAAGTCACAATTACACTGATTTAAACTCCAGTAGTAAATTTCTTTGCCTTACTATTATTTATTTTTACTACAGTCAAGTATTTTCATAAGTGTGAGATGAAAATCTTGTTCTAATGAACTCCTATATAAGACACAGATTTTTTTCATTCCATTTGTCATCATGGTATCTCCCTTGTGAATGAACCTAGAGTGTCTCTCCAGTAGTACGTTTAAGGGCCGTTATTTTAGAAAACTTTTAAGCACACTTGTAATTATAGGTTAAGCAATTCCCAATTATCTTTCTTAATATCAAATGTTCCGCTACTTGGGCAAAACATGGATGACAGTGTTTCATCTCAAGCCCATTAATGTTGTACAATAGTAAATATTAGAGTTTTGAGTTATTTTTGTTTCTTGTAATGTTATGGAAAGACAGAACTTGTGATGTCCTGAAGATAATTAAAGGATCAAACTGATAGAGAAAGAACCCAAGCTATGGAACAGTGAGGAAATGATGTTGGCCTTTTTAGAGAAGAGACAGCAGGTGGAGCTGAATTGAAATGGAGGGATAGAAAACAGTTGTTTAGGCTTCCACAGGTTCTTCAAAAGTGCAAGCAGAGTTTGCAATGGCAATCCCCGAAACTTAGTCTAAGATTATGTGGACTCCCCAAGTCCAGAAGTTCATCCTCTTGCATAAATTCGCAGCACAATTTTCGTATGAAACTTGACTGAGACAGTGATATTTGTAGAACTTTCCTTCACCACACAAAAAAGCTCTGTGTTATAAATACTTGATCAGCGAGACCGCTGAGAGAATGGTGCTTTACTCAGCTGAGAACTGACAGGTCTGACAAATGAACCAAACCAGGATCACATACAGCACCTGAATAGGTAATATAAACAGAATCAATTTTAAAACACTGATGTGACTCCGGAAGGTTTCTGGTTCTCTCACCTTGCAGTGGAGACAGGAGCATACAGCACGGCTGGAAATATTCAGGGCAAGAACACACACGTTTTAGTAGAATCTTGCTTAACACATAGCCGATACAACTATATCAAGCATTTATTAGCAGTATTGTATCTATACACAACTTTTAATATGTTTTCAAAACCAGTGGTATTTCCATTACTTCACAAACATTGTTCTTGCTAAATACCAGGAAATCCAAACTGTAACTATATCAATGTTACTTTGAAAAATGCCTGACATTTCTGTGACAGCAGTGGAGATCCTTCATGTCATTTTTAATTGATGGCTGTCAGCAGTTCTTCTGAGCACTGCTAATGTGCTGTTCTGAGCCTGCTGTTAATGGACAAAAAATGCTCCTCGACTGCAAGAAAAAAAATACCTTCCAGCTCTCCTGAATATGTACAGTCCTAATGGGAAATGTTTTTGTTTATGGTTAATTTTCTTCTAAAGGAGAAATTTTAAAGTGGGGACAAACAGGTACTCTGTCATCTCAACAAACAAGTTCTGTGATAACTCATTACTGTGGAAGCCTGAGCAGAGTTGCCTTATTTACACATATCAGTATGGAAGCCTGTCACACATTAATAAAACATCCTCTTTCTATTTTCCTGTGAATATTATTTGCTGGTGCCCAGACCGTGCCCTGCTCAAATTGATATCACTGCTTCAGCAGTCCCTGTGGCAATACTTCAAGTCCCATATACCTTCAGAGTCAAGAGGGGGAAAATAGGAACCTCTATCTCTGCCCAAGTTACGGGGCTAAATACATTCAAAGAACCACCTCTAGTATATCACTTCTTCTGAAGTGACTCCACATGATTAGCGGGATGTAGACAAGTTAAAAGCTAGGCAGTACAAATCCTCAGTAATTTTCTTTGAAGTTAAATTGTGCTTAATTTTAGAGGCCTCATGTGCAAATATTCTATGTATTTTAGCTGTTATCACGTGGTTGTGCCTTTTTATATTTAGGAGAACGTAACACTGAATTGCTTTCAAATATACAAGGTTAAAAGCAATTAACCAGGATTGTGACTTGGAGCCATTTACTCTTAACTCTTTACACAAAAGAATAAAGTCCATAGATTATCACTGCAGGGCTAAACTACACTTCAGAAAGTCCACTTCTAAACTACCACCTCAACTTTCCCCATGTGAAAAAGTTGATCACCTACAGATCCAGCTTCATCTACAGATTAATAGCTTACCTCACACTAAGATTGCTATGGATGACTGAATTCCCCGTGGGGCGAGCCACAGAAAGGACACCAGATGTTATATAGAATGAAACTGTATAGAATTTCCTACTGTTCACAGCCAAAGGTGCACACTGCTGTGAAGGAGCAGCTACAGGTAGATCCAAAGAAGCTTTCCCCAAAAGGTGAGGGTAGATAAAATGTTAAGACTCTCCCACTAACATGATGTCAGTGCACTGGCAAATCTGCTATGAATCAGAAAAATAACATCTGTTTTACATGCATACTCTTAAAAAATAATGATCATTGTTTCAACCCACAAACAGACCTAAAAAAATTTACACTAAGAGGCTGGAGAATTGATGACCTAAGTTCAAGTTCACACTGTTAGGGAATTCCCTTGAAATAGAAGGATTAATTCCTAGAATCCCCTGAGCAAAGTATGACAGCCGGAGAAGACACCAAGCATCTGCTCAGTATCCTTCCACATAAATACAATCTGAATAAGTAGGTGGTTATGCCACCAAACAACAATAATATTCTGCAGTTGTGTGTTATGTTGCTTTAAGAATAACAAGAAATTTATTCCTGAATTCTTTACGTACTATTGATCAAAGTATCCTTGATCACTGCAGATATGATTCTGGACTCCCATTTGTTTAAGACCACAGCAACTTCAATTACTCCAGCACAGAAAATCATTCTTCTGTACAACGAGATTAATCAGAACTAAGACCAGTGTCTAAGCATCTTAGAGAAGTAGGAGAAAGAGTCTGTATATTCTTATCATAATTTGAATTTAATTTAAGTAGGTCAGATTGTTCAATATACCCACTCACATGAACAAAGAATTTGAAGAAAAATAGTATTACAATATCCCTGGAAACCACCTGCACCTGAATACAAATTATTTTGTGACAGTAAGCCTGCAATTATACGGTTACTATTGCAGTAAAGAAAAATGATTATTCTTGTATTTCACTCCTAGTCAATTTTGCAGTTATTGGACAATCTTCAAGTATACAGTTTTTGTGATATTTTGGTTGACGATGATGGCAACAGCAAAAAAGATAAATTTAGCCAGATTAAATATGAGAGAATACTGCTAAGGTATAACATAACATAAAGAAATTACTATTAAGACCAGAGTTCAGAACTTTTATTTTGTGGACTTTATGTTATTCACTTCTGAATTTACTTAGAACAATATCTAACGTACGAATAAAAGCTCTGTAGAGTCTTTTATTCTAACATCCACACAACTAATGCACCTTTACCTTCCCTACAAATTTGCTATAGGGGGTCGTAAAGACAAACAGACCAGTGCAAACAAGAGGAAGAAAAAATGAACGCTCACCTATCTCCAAGTAGCTAGACACACAGGAAGAGAACTCCAAAGAAAAGATCTCCAACAAGAAAGCCTTCCTCAGTGGCAGTCAGCCCTTAAATGAGGTCTAAGAGGGGTGGAGCCAGGCTGCACCTCTTCTGGTTGCACAGGTGAATTGCCTTCACCTGCACTCTCAGGGCTAACCTGGTCTTTTCTTCAGGTGACTCAGCAGTCCTCATATGGGGCTGGAAGACTACAACCTTAGACGTCCTTAGGGGAAGGATATGTTCTGGTGCAGTTGTTTAAAACAGGCGGCCACTTCTCAGAAAAGTAAAGCTATTGAGATACAAAGCTTTTAATACCAAATGGATGAGGAAAATTCCTGTAACAGCAGATATTAATACCGTGACATGAAAATTCCAAAGTAGAAGACAAGAAACGGCTTTCTGAAGCCAGCTCGGAGGGGCAGAGTGTAGATACTGAAGCATTCATCCCCAGTGGAGGAGAGAAGGTGCTGAGGATTACCTTGAGCTCAGTACACAAAAGAGAGCTGAGCTGTAAGGGGACTCTGCGAATAGCAGATGCTTCCTGCAGCAATGTCCTGTGGAGGCCTAATGTTGCTGTAGCAACCACAGTAATTTAAGAAATATTGAAAGACAATTGTACCAATAGCAATTTACCAAAAAAAAAAAAAAAATAGAGCATGCCTTACAAATCCTACTGTTCTCATAAGGCAAAAGAGGCCACAAAGCAGTCATAAAGGCAAAAGGCAGTTTGAGAAAAGTGCAATACCAAATGGCTTTACACGTTGCAGGATGCTAAAGCACAATAGACACCAAACAGCAAACAGTGATTCAATACAGATTAGAGTTCTTGCATCATTTGTTGACATTTTCTGCTGCCAGGTGCTTCCACAAAGACAGTAATTGGAAGAGTTGCCAGCAATGAGGCTTCTAAATGAATGGCAAAGGCAAGACTGACTCACAGACACTTCAAGTGGTGACTGATTTACCATGTTGTGCTTTTGGCTGTGCTATAATAGTTCATTTCTAAATGGGTTATTTCTTACCCTGTCTGTGGAAAGAAAAATCAGGTGATTGGCTGGAAGCTTGCATTCATTTGGGAAAAACAAGCTTGTTATGCCAAAGTCTGTTCTGTTGCATTGACAACTACAAAATAAGGATTTTAGTTTAAAGGGGACCATACACTTAAATAACATTCTCTAAGGGTTGTGAAACTATTCCCAAACATACATACTCCTGAAGGAGGTTCACAAGAACACTGCAGCCATATGAACCTGTTAGAAAATTTGATGTTTCTAGAAATATAATAGAAAAATTCACAATTGTTTCCTAAATACCATAGAGAAGAATGGATCAATCATCAACAAACAAGTCTTCAAAAAGCGTGTAGGCTTGTATTACTTTTTCTGCATGACATGGAAGGGTGAGAGCCCCTTTAAGAAAGGAGAATCAACAAAAGTGTGAATGGAGAAATTTTAGAGAAGAAGGTGTGCAGGTGATCTTTGTGATGAACAGCGTGATTTAGATAAACTTATCCTGGACCTAACTTCACTCCATGAATGGACCTCAGTTTGGCTTGATTTGATATTCCAGTGGTGTAATGTGACAATAAGTGCTCACAAATTGCCAGCTGCCCTGAATTTTAGGGGATTCTTGGTCACCATTTTGCACTCGCTAAACATATTCTTCTGCGTACTTCAGAGAGGACTTCTCTTAGAAACTGTTGAGGTGAATAAGGACCGTGTGGTTTTGCTCAAAAGTATTTCAGACTACTGTAAATTGGAAGTTGCTTTTCCACATGGAAGGCTAAGAGCCACAAAATCCTAAGTATGTGTTTAATGTTCAAATACAGACGTGACACTCAGCTGGCATATACTCAAGAATAATTTAAATCAAGATCTGGATCAGTATTGCTTGATCAGTAACTGAAGTCTTATTTCACCTCAAAATATATTCCTTCAAGTAATGGCTTCTAATATTTTTATACTATAATTTTCTAAATTGCCTTGTTTTTATCTGCATTAAAATTTAAAACTTTGTTATAGTATAATTATAATAAAAAATTCACCTACTTATGTGTAAATAAAACATGAATCTTCTCTACTTCAGCAAAAGCCCTCTGAATTGAACAAACATTTGCTCAGTGATCATAATTACATACATTTTATAAAGTCCAAAGTGAACTGAACCTACATAAAGTGCCTTTAAAATATTACAATAATTTTAAGTACTTGAATAAATCTAGTGATTTCAGAACAATATTGCTCATGTAGGTAGTCTAAAAACACACACTGCTTCTACTTTTTTTCATGTTCTTGTTTAGGGGACTGATTTCTAAACTTTGCTAATCCCCCATTGAAAAGCCATAATTATTAAATCATTTTTACTCATTTAGCTTTAGTGAATATATTGTAATAGAAGGGCTTATAATGAAATTCATTATGATCATGGTCAGATGACCTTGAAAAGAAAAACACTACCAAACTTACATTCCTTTACCCTGGTTAAAGAGAGATAAACACAAATTAATTCTGTATTAAATTTTTAATTGCTAAAAATAAATTGATTCTTACCTTTCCAAAACTCCCTTTCCCAATAGCCCGCAATATTTGAAAATGGTCAAAGTTAACTGGAAAATAAGGAGAGAAGAGAAAGAATACAGTTTGCAAAGTGCTAAGACAGACTCAGAAATTAGATAACAAAAGTAACAGCAGTGCTTCCAACTACTGTAATTTGGCCCTGTGGCAGTTGCCTTCTTCTCTTAAAATATCAAGTATATTTAATAGTTTGCAAAAGATTTGCGTTAAAATAGGCATTGTTAATTTTATTCATCAATCAGTGTCGTTCCAATGTTCAGTGACTCCAAAAAGAAACATATCTCTGTCTAACGTAGTAGCAGGATGTTAGCATTACACAGCCATCAGCAAAAACTGCTCAGAATTTTCAAGAAAGTTTAAGATCTATTAAAAGGGTATTGAATAATTCAGGTAAGCAATTCTGCTAAAAGAATATGTAGTGATATATGGATAATATTGTTCTAGTAATCATTGTGTGAGGGATGATTCCCATATTCTTTTATGGTGAAGAAAGCTTATCCCATGGTGTCCTTAGTAGGATCAGCCCCTATAACTTTTCCACCTTAATACTAATATTGGTATATATCTGCTACATAATGCTAATGTAATCAGACTATTTCACAGATGTAGAATAAGTTTGTTGGGGAAATTTTCTTTCTATCATGGCAGTAGATTGGATCTACTCTCACTTTATAAAAGTTGGACAACAGAGTTTGCCTTAAACACTGAAGCAATTTAGCGTGAAGGGATTCACTGTGAAGGTGAGTGAAAGGTTCAATTTCTCAGAAATGTCATTATGGTTGGTGTTGTATGAGACCGAACGCAGCACAACCTTCAACTCTCTGATTCATTGGTAAGTTTGGTGGTTAAAAAAATCCAGTAGCATCCTTAACAGAATTGATACAGAGTCATTTAAACACAAACACAGCAATGTGTGCTAATTATTTTTACAGTCTTTTGTCATAAAAGAATTGCATTTAAATCTAAATTCAATGAACTGGAGTTGAAAAAGTTAACTGAAACTTAATATGAATTTTTTATAATTTAATTTAAATAAAAACTTTCCTGTGTTCTTGGCTTCAACACCTTCAACTATATGTCTGTTACTGCCATAACAGTAGTCAGAATAACTATGGAAATGGAATGTCACTGTTAAGTACGGCAACAGGAACAAATACCAAACAATTTGGCTCAAATTATGATGAAGAAGGTAATTCTATAAAATAAATAATACTTTAAATATCTTTCAAAAACTTATATCAGCTCAAGCTAAAAGGTGTGTAGAGTGTTTCCAGGTTGATGTATATCAATTGTCTGAAAGGGGATAAAATCTTATTTTCACTGTTCAGGTCATATCTCATTTAAACTACTAATGCCAATCCCTTGAGCTCCCCTGCAACACCTGCAATTCTGTGATTCTGTGTGATTTATTTTTTTTTTAATTATTTATGCTTGCTTACACTGTCTTCAAGGAAATATGATTACCCCTTTCATTAGTGCAGCTACAGCAACATCTTCTTGGTAATTACTGGAGACCAAATCAAATCCAGATCTAACATATATGAAAGCAGCAGACTCTTATCTTGAGCAAAGAAAGATGTTAATTGTGAGTATAGTCATTTAAGGATTTTGATACTAAAATGAAAATGCATAACTTTGCATAGATTAACATGTTACTGCTATTGGTGGAGAACAAATTTTGCGCTGAATCACATAGGAATTAGAGTTACTTAGGCATCTGGAGGAAGCAAGGTTCTCTATCAAAGACTGCTGTTTTGGTTCTATGCCCACTTGTTCTTACCAGTGGAAGGTTGCCTTGTAGTTCCTGTTGGTCAATATTAGTGTGATAGGCAAGATGGTCAGTTTAAGAAAATGCTTTACACAAAGAGACATCAACATAAATCTTTTTTCCCATAAGTCATCTCTGTCAGGCACATGCCCCAGAAAGAAGGAGTTGAGAGTCTAATGACTGGGATCTTTAAGTTGATCAATAAGTTTCAGTAGGAAATCAACACAGCATTAAGAATGTTCAAATCAATGTGTTCATCTCATTCGTTTCTTTGATAAGTAAAATTCAGCAGCTTTTTCCTCCAGCATGCTGGTGTTCTCTCTTACTCCCTTGTTTTAAAACTTTGTTATTTTCTGTTTGCTTTAACCACTTTTAACAAACACTTTAATTAATGAAAGCTTAGTTTGACTTTATTCTTTACCTTGGAGGCATTCAGGTGAGGTCAGCTCCCAAGCTCAACCAGAAAACTGTTCATGCAATCTATAATTGTCTGAATTTAAATCAAGTCACATTTAACTGGGGCTCAACTATATAATTGTGCCGAAACCTGGCTGGTTTTGAAATCTATCAGTTTGATGAATTATTTCATTTTTCCATTTTCATTTTGAAACTCATTTTTGTAATACTAAAATAAAGAATTTATTTTTAGCTATTTTTATTGTCCATATAATCTCTATTCTATTTATCTGTACTTTGTTCTTCAGCAGTGTTTATTGCTCTGACCAATTAGGACAAATTACTTTCTTATTGGAGTTAGTAGTAAATTGAACTTCTCAAAGACTGAAATGATTAAATGAGGTGATAAGCCATGAGATTTAACATGGATTATTGGTAAGTCAAATAAGTGGTTAATAAATATAACCACAGTGACTGACAAAATTTTCATAATTTTTCTATTTAGCACGATTAGAAAGTTGGATGTTAAGTTTTCAGTTCTTCATTAAGAAAAGAGTGTTTTCTATTCGTAGTTCACTGACCAATCAGCATAATCTGAAATCAAGGTAAAGTGATTGCAATTTGTTTTGTACAAGATAAAAGAAAGAACATTTTTAAAAGTACGGAAGCATGTAAATAAAAAAGTCTGTGTTTGAAATGAGCCACGGTTGTAGACACTGTAATTTTCTGAGAAGTGTTAATTCTCTAAGCTGAGACAACTAGATCACTTTTGATCATTCAAACATATGCATAATATATATTCAAAAACTGGTTAAGTTCTTCTCTTGGGATGTTATGAAAGGATAATAAAAAAGGTTTACAATTGAGACCAATGTCAAGTTCAGCTGAGGAAAAGATGAAACATTTTATGTCTCAGTCCCAAAACAGCAGATCAGCCATGTAGAAGTCCTGTTAACCCCACGAGTTCACAGGTGACTCATCAAGCTAAGTTCATTGCCACATTATTGCTAGACCAATCATTCTCTTCAGGTGCTTTTAGTCTCAAGCTGTCAGAATTTCTGTCTTATTTCGTCCATCACACTTTTTTTTTTTTTGAGTATGTACTTTTTCTCCCTTCCAATGAAAATTCAGCACCACAGGTTCACCACTTATTGTGAGAAGAATTACAGCTCATTATGACCTTTAGCTTCCAGCATTCAAAAATTGCCAAGATCAGACACTGTGTTTTCCTCTGTGCAAAGATATCACAAATATGGTATTGCTGTCCTCTAAAACATGACATGTCTAACTCTCTTGTGGAACCTGGTGTAGGAGCTAATGATATTTTTCTAGCATAAAACCCAGCTGAGATAATGCTGCGGATGCACAAGGACATTTTCTTCAGTAACAGTAATATGACTATTACTCTTTTAAAAATAGTTTGGCATCCTTTACTGAAAAAGGGAAAAACTATTTTCTAACTTAGTGAGAACTTCTTTAATTTCATTATCATACCATACTTACAGGATCTTATATATCAGCTCTTTATATATCAGCTCTGAACTTGAAGTTTTAGATTGTGGACTTTTTTCAGAAACCAAAATTAATTTACATTGTCTTCAACTATTAATTCACATAGGCAAATTCACAGAATTAGTTCGTATTAAAAACAGAGTGAGAAAGTTTCATTTCAGTTCCATTGGTTTGCATCAGTTTGGAAAAAACAAGGTATTACACGCTCACTCCTTTATCTCCAAGCAAAAAGAGAAAGACACCATATATTAAAAACTGAGAAGGACTATGGAATAAAACAGAAGTATTTGGTTAACTAAAGGAAAAAATAGATTGGTGTTTATTGTGCCTTTTTCATTATATTAGAGTGACTACTGCTTGTTAATTTCAGTAACGATATATAATGATATATATATACATATAAATTAAATAGTGTTTAGTTTTATTCACTTGTCACACTCAAATCTTAAGCAAATTCTTAAGTCAGTTAAAAACTTTAACCACAAATTAGCCCACTGTAGAACATTTTCCAGTAGCTTAATACTGAACTAAACAAATTTTGAATGTTGGTAATGATACCATATAAAAGCATAATATTTTTACCTTTTGAATTGAAGTTTTACAAACCTAAAACATTCTAGTGTTACCCAGTATTTGTTCAAGTGTATATTAAGACTTGCTTAAGAGGCAATATGTATATCAGGTTGATTCTATGTAGAGCTGACATCTGTTATTCTTCCTGAAACTGAGGAAAATTTATAGCATGTATATGTGATTAGTCCAAAGACAATAACCATTACATGGAATAACTGTGCATCTACAGGAAAAAAATATCCAAATTGGTCAGTGTACAGATATACGTATTCTTTGCATCGTAGAAAAGAAACAAACAAATATAAAAAAAGAATTAAGAATTCAATGAACCTCAAGTGCTAAATCCAGCTATTCTTTTCTAGATGATGCTCACTGATTTATTTGGTCTCTGTGGCAGAAGCCAAAACCCAAACATGACTTTAAGACATTAGCAAGTGAAGAGTAAATACATATTTGTAACACAAATTGCATTTCAGGATTTACTCTCAACTGATCTCAACAGAAAATAAAACCATGGAAATGCAATGCGGCCATCAGCCCATGGAAATTGATTTTTAAGTCTTTGATGTTGTAGTTCTGTTTCAGAGAGCTTTAATGCTTCCTGCTTCTGGGTGAATCAGAAAAACAGAGTAACAACTAAATCATATTTTCTCTCTAGATTTGGTCTGTATGGTTTGATTGCTATAGACTCACTGGACAGCAGTGCTTTTAGGATTCCAAACTTGTTCTGCAGTCCTCTTTACATGTGCCTCCTGAATCTGAAAAAATTCTCCAGCCTTTCCCAGAGTGAGACACAATTCTGTGTTGACAGGACCTCAGTAGGTCTCAGCAGACTTCAAACCTTGATAAGATTACTGTAGTATTTCCACACAGAAATATTCAAGATTAATTACCAAGCTGATGCCATCGTGTATATTCAGTACTCATGGTGGAGTCAACAGCTCGAATGGATATAGACAGAAGAAAAATAAAGAGTGCTTGAAAATTAGGTTAAGGAACATGAGATGGTTAGGGTAGAGAGTAGAGATGCATTTCATCATAATTTATTGATGACTAATATACTAGTGATGAAAGATACTATTCAAATTATGTATTGACTTAAATAAGAAATTATTTTTTGTTGACAGAACAGGAAAAAACAGCACTATCCTTGAGGTGAGCAAAGAATCGAAAATCTGTATAGATTCATTACGTTTATGGGTGGAATGAGCCAACCCTTCACTTTAATTGACTTTGGAGCACACTAATTAGAAAGAGCTACATAACTGAAGGACAAGAGAAAAGTAGTTTCAGAGCTGATTTTATCTTATTAATGATGAAGCACCACATTTTCTACCATTGTGTTTAGGGGCTTTGCATTTAAATTGCATTACAATGGCTCAGTACTTCAGACTTAGTGTTTTAGTCTTGATATAAGCTGCTACTAATTATTACGTTAATCATTCTTTATAATTAGCCAGAATTTACTTGCAATTAGAGTCTACCTGCATGTCAGAAAAATGTAATTCATAATTCAGTTAATTTTGCTTTGAATTTAAAGGTACATTTCAGTCTGATCATGTTTCGCAAAATAAACATATGGAAAAAGTAATTCCTGCCTCTGGGAAAATTCTGATACTTGAACATTAGTCTACTCTCAGAAAAAATAAAAAAATACTACCTTTAATGGAGCAGAACTGTCATTAATAGTAAACTTGTAATCAACTGAAAGAAAATTTTCTATTTAAAGTGATACCATTTTTGCATTCTAAAACATCAGAACCAGTTCACAATAGTTAACTTCCATCCTCCTGCAACACCAGACAGAGAAATTCAGAATAATGTCCCACTTATGAAAGGAAACATGTATTTCACTTCCCTCTATCTAAATGAAATATTTCCGTGATATTGAAAAAACTTAAATTTTAGACTTCGTAATAGACCCACAGTGGTTTCTTTAATGGTAGATCAGTACTAAGAGGTACTCAATTGTGTTGATGACCATGTCCTATCATCTGTGATAGATCTTTTACTGGACTACATCTTCCATCTGTTAGGTAAACTCTTACCATTTGCATGATGCACACTGTTCACTTAGAGGTGACAGTGTGTTGGATAATCAGGCACAAGCTTTGTGTGTATGGAAAGGAGTGGCAGTATAAGATGCCAGAATCATTGTAGAAATGAATTATCACAGAAACATAGTATAACTTTGAATTGACACAAAATGAAATCATACTGAAAAGGTAAATCTGAATTTCATTCCAGATGATAATAACAGCTTTGTTTTCTCAATACAAGTCTTATTTTCGTAGAGAAAATTAACAGCATTTTGATACTGCATTAAAGCAAATTTCCCTTTAAAAAGTAGTTCCAAAGGCAGTAGATTGAAATAGTTTCCTTCATAGGGAACTTCGTAGCACTTACTACTACAGGAAATCTTATGAAAGCAGATAATCTCTCCCAACAGTGTACAGGGAAAAGCTGCAAGCAGCATCACTGTTTAGGTAACTGAGTAACATGCTGAATCTGAGCAGTTTGAATGCAACCAGATTCCTACTCACTCTGTTCTGTGGAAAACAATTATTCTTTGGAAAGAAAAAGAAGTTAAATCAGCTAACCAATTTACGGTAGCACAAATGCTACTGCACAAGACAAGGAACCTCTGATCCAGTGTGGGGGCAGTGTCATTCAGCAGAGAGGCAGTAACATATAGAAGACACTGTAAAATAGCCAGCAAGAATTTATTTTTTTTTTATATAGAGAAAGTAAAACTGAGATGGTCTCACTTGATCATTTTTGTCAACTTATACATACCATATAATCATCACTTCCAGTCTGTAAAACTCACTTCTTGTATGTATATTTCTACAGTTTTTTGTTTGCATGTTTGTTTTTAATACAGAAGAGCTTGAAGTCTCACCCCTGTCCCATTAAAATATGCTGGTTGTCATTCTATTTTCTCCTCAGACATAAGCAATCAAAAACAATAGAGGTGAAGACAGACTTAAGTCATTCTGCTAAGCAGGTGTTCTGCCTCAGTTGGCACTCTCAGGCAGACAACCAATCTTCCTTCTGAAAATAAATAGAAATAATAACATAACATACTATACCAGAAAGGTTTGAATTCACATAGGCTAAAGTACGACTGGTATTATTTGAAGACAGAGTTACTAATTCAATCTAATGAACTGGAAATTATTTCTTATCAATGAAACAAACAAAATACTGAATAGAGGTGATAGCTAGGCAAAAAAAAGGGCATCGAATGTGTGCTGTTTTTGCAAAAAGTCAACTATACCCTCTAGCCCAAGCTGAGAGCTTGTCCTCACGGGCAGTGCAGTATAAAATAGTAAAGAAAGACCATCTGTTTAACTTCACCATTGATGATGTGAGCAGCAAAAATTAGCACAGAATATTATATATTTTACTTGTTTTTTGAGGGGGAAATCAGGCAAGGTCTTTAGAAATTCCTATGACTATTAGTGGTTCAGCCAACAACCAAAGTGAACCTCCCTGAGAAGTACCTAAGATTTAAAATAGCAGTGTCTGAAACAGCTCAAATAGAAAAAAAGACACAAAATACAATAGTGAAAAGCATAAATGGAAACCAGTACTGCAAAAAGGCAATGCAGTTTATAATAATTCCTTTCCCAAATTAGTGAACAAAAGGTATCAATAAGTTCAGAAATGGATAGTAAAATTTAACATAGTGCAGGCCAGAAGTAGGGAGGAGACAGACTAAGAAGAGAGGTTTGTGCGGTCAAGACACTGTAGGTGAACAACAAACAAGATGTTCTTCTAATGCTACTTCCATGTCCATGGCATCGGAGGAGTACTGATCAGATCAAATTGGACTGAAAACAGACATTTGGTGCCTCAGTCTGAGAGCAAGAGATTGAGTGCTGAAGATAGGCCATCAACTTAGAAAGCCTTGACCCAATGGATCAGGTTAATGTAATCCTTTTGCAACAGTATTTTGAAGCAAAATTTCTCAATAGCTCACCGGTCTTCTGACATGATAACTGGTCCATACATTATCCATATATTAAGCTGAAAAGATTAATGTGGACTTCAAATTCAGGGATTTTGATTTTTAAGGTAAACACAAAAGTGAAAGAAATTTGCACTGGCATATCTACTACTGTTTTTCAACAGCTAGTAAATAACTGCAGATTGTTGAGAAAGGCCTAGAACAATTGATCAGGGACTTTATGTACTGATGTACTGAGGTTTAATTCAGTGCAATGAAAAATAACATCAGAAGCCAGTTATTTCTCAGAATGGGCTGAAATGTAAAAATTTTCACTTTTGCTACATAGCCATCACTGGTGTGTAACAATGAACCTGTTTAACTGCACCAACCTAAGCCCCAATGCGTTTTGGTGGTAGATGGGAACAGTTAAACATCTGTGTAATAAGGGTGCTCACATCTTGTGCACAGAACTCATTGTAACTGGCCATCAGTGAACATTTTAAGTAAGTTGCTGTGAAAGCGATTCTATTTCGCTACAGGACAGAGCTTTAATTCAGGAAAGCTGTTAAATTGGTACCAAAGCTGGAAACATAAAAAATCATCGAGGAACTACTGACCAGGTGTAGTAGGCCATATCACTATCAGTAAGTAGCTGGTGAGCCTTTATGAGTCTCCATGCTGTTCGTAGCTCTTTCAAAGGGTAAAGTTGACATTAGAACTAAGGAGTGAAGTTTCATAACCTGCTTAAATACAAAATATCTTCAAGAGTTTTCATAAGTAACGATATATAACTCCCTTCTTATGAGAAAAGTGAGTTTCTGACTTACAGCTATGATGACAAAAGAATCTCTGTAATCCATTGCTAGAAGAAATCAGTTGACAAATATGTCCAACAGAAAATGTACTTCTTAACAAAATATATTGCTATAATACAGAAAGTCTAAGTTCCATTTTAACAATAATAAATGTCCCCAGGAGATCAGGAAACACATAACAGAATATGAAGCATCTTATTTCAACTCGAAAATGAGAATATTCTCCTCCCACAGAGTTACTATGAGGACAACCTCATTAATAACTGAACTGGAAGGACAAGGGAAGTTGCTATGGGAATAAAATGTCAAATTTCAGTGGACCAAACAGTTTTCTCCTACAATAAAATTCACTAGCCATTCTCAGGTGAAGGACAACTATTTAAACAAAATTATCAACAAAATCCTCAGTGAGGTATCTGTCGATTTTACCCACATGGAGGCATCTATAATGCCAAACACTCCGGGTAAGAAATCCTTTGCTTTAGGCTTCTTTATCTGGTGGCTCTAAGACTACTCCTCTTTCTGATAAGATTTCAGAAAATGAGTTTTGGTTCTACATTAATGAGAGATTAGGAAATAATGTGAGTAAGATTTTATCCAAACATCTAGACAAAGTAGAAATTGTTGTCCACTCTTTTTTTTCTAAATTCAGGTCCCTTTCTGTCTCCAAAATTGGATCTACAAAAATAATCTTTTTTATTTTTTCTAAACTACAATTACAAATGGGACCCTGGCAGTAAATAAGGACACTAAAGGTTGAGTAAGATTCAAGTTTCAATTGGAATTATCTCCCATTTAGTGTTTTTAAGCCCAAACCAAACCCACAGGTTTCAAAAGAATAATGCCAGCCCTAGCTCATAGCAAAAGCCTGAAGTGTAGATAGAGTAGTAGACTTGATATTTGCTTGTCATTGAAAGATTACTGCTCATCAGTTTCATAGAAGAGATGTTCCCTCTGGGGGAAAAAAAAAAACCTTTCAAAAGAAGCGGTAAAACCTTCCAGATGTAAATGTGGCTGTCCAGGTATGATATATCTTCTAGGATTTTAAAATAGTGTCAAAAGAACAAGAATTTACAGAACATTCAGGATAACTACTGAAGATGTCCAGGAACTTGTGTCTTATGGTTCTTGCAGGAATCAACTTTAAAAAATTCTTACATGACTCAGAGCACTGAGGACACCATTTAAGACTACTGGGCTATAACATTTCCACCTGCCTCTCTCTCACCACCACATCACCCATTGGTTCAGGAGATCCATTGCAGCTGGAGTCTGGATCCAGCCGCTGCAAGATCAACTACCTGAAACATAATTGTGAGGAGCCTGACTGGGACCTGTCCTGGCTTTGCTGAGCTGTACTTCACCTTAGCTGGGCTGAAGTTATGTTAATGCCTTGTTATGCTACTTATCTACCATTTGGTCTCTTGGACCCTGCTTTCCACCACTGACCTGCACTGCTCATCTAGCTTAGGGACAGAAAACAGTAGGCTGCACTGCATTGATGAGACTACCACACATCCCTGCTCCTGCACAGCATCATTTTCTGTCTGGACAAGTGTTCTACAGTAAGGGGATTGAACTGCAAATAACAAGGTTGCACAGCAGTAACTGAAGATAGTATGAGGACTGGAAAGAGGAAAAGTTGTCTCTGATTAGGGAAAATAATTTAAACTGTAAGAACATATAGTGAGTACAATTAAGTGGCAGTGCTCCCATATGGCAAAGTTTAAGAAAATGTCAAGTAGCGCATTACTGAATGAGCATAAAGAGCCTGGAGTCCTGCAGAAGCTAGATACCTGTCATACCAGCCAGATTTCCATCAGTTTTTAAGATGCTCATCTCCTCCACTAACTCCATCCTTTAGACCACCCATCATCTGCAATGAAATGAATTTCACTGTGTAAGTCAGCAATTGAGTTGCATCTCACTCATAGGTATCATAGTTCTTGAAAACTAAATCATATTTCTAAACAAAAATAAAGTCAATTTTAGCAAAGGAAACTTAAGTCCAAATCTGAGATTCCAGAAGTAACATGCATTTGTCTTTACAGATTAAAATTTCATGTGATTTGGAGCTGAAAAGCCTGACATTTTATTATAGCTAAAATTCTTACTATTTTGCTGTATGAATCATTTGATTTCATAAATCACTTCATCAGCCATTTTGAAGTAAAAGCTCTTCTGGGACTCCCAAAGGCTTTTTACTTACATATTCAAGGTGAAACATTTGGTAAATCTGAATGTGCTCCAACACGATCAATTGCTCCCAACTACTGTTGAAGCAATAACTTAAAATAGTAGTTAAAGTTAATATATAATATAACATTTTGTGTGTGTGTGTGCGTGACTGTTCTTTTCAAGGTGGATGGAATGGGTAGAAAAAAAATCATATTAGCAGCTATAGTTAACTCATAAAGAATCTACTGAATTTCAGTGCACTCTACAGATAAATATTTTGTGATGAAATTGACAGTTTTGATGTTGAAACTGAAAGAGATGATTGGCTGCTGTACATAAAATGGCCAACTAACTATGGCAGTTTTTGGTTTGGAGCTCATTACTTATACTGTTATCAGTGTACCACTTACCTCTGGGAAGTCCTTCCAGTGATCATGTTTAGATAGTTCCAGTCTGATATAAGTATGCTTATTTACACACCACGAGCAATTATTTCAGACCTGATAGCCCAAGCATTGCTGAAAACAGTAAATATAAATAAGAAAACTGGGGTCTTTGTCTGAAACATGAAAAATTTAAAGTAAGTTTAGATACAGTCACAAAACAAAATGAATCCACTTCATCCCCACTCTGTAGCTCCATGACAGCTGGCGCTGGGGTGACTGAGGACAGGACGACTTCAGACCAAACATAGTTCCCAGATTTTTGGCTGGGGGCAGGCATTAACAGCAGGTCACTAGGCTCTCTCAGCCACAACTTAATTTGTAAAGACTTACGTTATATCACTGCACAACAGGAAGGAATAAAAAGATTCATTTAATCTAGGGGGTGTTTGGCTAACTGGTATTAATCAAAATAACATAACTTCTAATTTTAACAGTAGAAATTATTAGCTGCAGAGCACAAACAAACAGTGAACAGCAGAGGATAAAACTGTTCAGTGCAGCAGAAGATTTGTCCCTTGTAATGCCTGAGCCATTTGTTGCTATTAACTGCACTCGTACCGATTCTGTATAATCACAGAAATAAAATCTCAAAGTCATTTTATTTATAGATGTTACACGAAAATAGTGAATACTGGTCATCTGTTTTAGAGTTCTCTACCACATACACCAGGTCTTTTTATTAGACTAAGGTACATACAAAAATTCTATGGAGAGGAAGAGAGATGATTAATGTAAATGTACCTATATTTCCTTAACCAAAATATACTGTGAATTAGTAGATCAAAACTTCCTCTGTCTGTTTATGAAAAAAACATTGAACAGTCTTGATTCTTCACAGTTCAAAGTGAAAAACCTTCAGAATAGCAATAAATAAATAAATAAAGCACCAGATGTATACGGTTCTGTTTATTTCACTGGTTTGGTTTTTCTCTAGGTTAATCAACAAACACAGATGGAATAGAAGTCAGAAAGTTAGCTTAAAGTCACTAGAGACTTGAAGAAATTTGTTGTGCATGATAGTAACCAGCATTTTTCCCTGAGTGGTCTGCTGGGCTGTATTTCCTTTTTCTGAATTGCATAGGTCTTTTCAAAAGTAATGTCTCCTACTTATTTCCATGGAAACTACAACAGACACAGAGAACACAAAAACACTTTGATAGAGCAAATTCTCAAATATGAAAGTCTTGTTCAACATAGTAACCACCATTAGTTATGTATTTTCATGAGCAATGAACAAGAGCCTGCATACCACCCTTCTAAAAATCTGTACCAGCAGAAAGGACTCACTGTTTCACAGCTGCTACAATGGCATTGCTGCTTAGAAGATGTTGGCTGTTCAGTCCATCTTTCATCAGCCCAGAGATGGAAGTCATAAGATATCAAATCCATACTATATGGTGGGTATAGTAGGACAGCCTAGCCAAGATTGGCAGTGTACTCCACAATCTTCAAACTGTTATGAGGCCTGAAGTTGTTGTGTTGCAAGATAAAGGTCGACTTCTTCTCTGGCCTGACACTGAATGCAGTGTTCTTTTTGTTCCTATGTGAGAGTTTGTGGGATCTACCTGATGCAAACATAGTGATATTCCAGTGATGGTCACCATTATTTCCAACTCACTGAACCCAGTTCCCTGATTTTAATTTACCTATTCCTACTGGTGAGCTGGTCGAGACACTCTTCACCTCACTCTGTGACAGCTGTTCACGGCAATCCAGAACATGGCTCGTATTTCACATCACTGTTTTCTCTCCTGAAACGCACCCACCACCTCACTGTGCTCACTTCCACACTTTGCTCCCCACAAACATTCAGTAAACACCAATGAATGTCAGAGTGCCATTTTATCCATATGGAAGAATTCAGTAACATACGCTTGCTTCATATGCACTTCCATGCCAGACACCATTTTGTCAGACTCACCCTCTGCTGCCATCTGTCACACAGCAACAAAATGTAACAAAATATCAGCAGGAAGGTTCAACCTCTGCTGCCATACCACTAACATCTGCCTCTGATGTTGTGGGCCAACATAGTAAAATAAGAGGCTTTACTTTTGGAGCAGCCCTCGAAGAACATAGCAGTGCAGGAGATTCTTTTCTACAGCTAGGGTATCTGGCCACTTGAAGCATCAAGATGCCTCTGATTGACAAACATCTGTAGATGTATATGTACATGATCTACCCAGCAGAGGAAGCTTGGGAGGATGAGAGCTGCCCAGAGAATAATTCAAAATTCTCCTGTGCCTGTTCTTCCTCCAACACCCATAACATAGACTGATGGCTCCCAGCTTAGGAGAACCAGAAGTCTGAAATCAGGGCAGCACCTAGTGTAAGTGCTCAAAAGCATTGAAAACGACATTTCTTCACTGACACGTATTACTTAATCTTTTCTGAACAGTGGATATAACTGCTCTCAAATCCCAGAAAAGCCTTGTGAAAAGCCATTTGGAGGGAAGATTGCCTGTCCACAGGACCAGCTCTTTGCAGATCTTGCCTCCCACAGCATACTGTATCTAGTATGTCTACCAAGGCTGCTATGTAGCAGCTGCTCTCTTCTGTTCATCAATAGAGAGTTCTCTAGCTCTAACAGAATATGGACATCCTTGCTGAAGGTTCGGATTATCAGAAAATAAAGTTCTCATTCTGTGACACTTTGTCAGCAAAATCTTACAGCAGTCAGTGACTTTTCCTCCTGTTTTATCCAGACTAACCTCAGAAAAGGCTAACTTGATTACTTTCATAACAATACCCTGGGCATAAGACTGTGTGGCTACCACTGTACTTTTCATAGGCTAGAACTGTCAAATATAAAGATGGATGTAAAATAATATATTTTTCCTGCTTCTCAGAAAGGATCTTTTGATTTTCTTTTGTTCTTTGACTTCGAGTTCTGTGTAGCAAATCACAGTACTTAAGATGTGCATTTTCCCAGAAGAGTTTGCAGGCTTTACTGCTTGAACAAAGGGTTTATCTGAGCACAACCCCACAAGGCATAAATACAACCACTGTAATGTGTAAAAACAATGCAAGGGGAAGCAGAGGATGATTTGAGAGAGGTGTGGAGGACACTCAGGAGGTTAATAGTGATTTCACATATTACTTCTTTGTTTTATCAGAGTAACAGCTAATCACAGAACAGCAAATGAAAACTAAGAACAGATTTCAGTGCTCAGCAAGAGAGGCAAAATAGTATCATAAGGAAATTACAATTACTGGAGGGATTAACTCAGTTCACATTGTTAGATGTTAAATAAGGAATGACATTATCATTCCAAATATAGATAAAGGAAATTATTTTGTTATATGGTCCATTGGTGTATATTGCTGCATAGATATATCTGTTTTACTTAATACAATAATCTTGCACAGAATAGAGTTAATAATTCAGTGACACAGCTAGTACTCTGTTTTCTTCGGTATCAAACCAGGCTAAAAGCAACAGGGAAGCAATTAACACCAGCTTTAGCATTATCCAAAAGTTTTCAAACTGCAAAAAACTTAAAAAAAAAAAAAAAAAAAAAAAAAAAAAAAAAAAAAGGAGAGAAAGGGAAAAAAAAGGGGGAAAAAAAAAAAAAAAAAGGAGAGAGAAGGGAATGAGAAAGTGGAAATAAAGTGAAAATCAAGAAAATATTCCCAAATAGAAGTAGGATGCTAAAGCACATTACAAATATATTTTTCAGTTTGATTCAGATAACAAAACTGTATGGCTGATCCAATGAAACAAATACAAAACAAATATTTTCAAAATAGAAAAGTGTAGAAAGGAATTAAAGGAATATTAAATACAGACTTTAATTCTATGATTTGGTGTTGTGAATAGAACACTTGCAATAAAATTTGGGAAACAAATTATAATGTCATCAACTACATATAATTGTCATTAAAACCTTACAAACCAGCACATCAGGCTGCTACAACTCCAGTAATGTTTCATTATTACATTCTAAAAAGGATTCCTTTAATTTAATAGGGAACATCTTTGCTATGATTATGGAATAATGAAAGTAACTTATGTGTTTATACTGATGTTAATAAGCTTGTCAGAATACAGGGCAAAAGACTTCTAAGAATAAAAGTATTATAGAATTTAATGCTTGTGTCAAGGCTTGTGACAGAGATTGCAGAAAAGGGATGTAGAAGAAAAAGATATTACAGATAGAGGAAATCTTTGTTACTTTGAGGGGAAGCTAAGCACAAAAATGAAGGAAAAAAAAAATAACCCTGATAGGCTGCATAGAAGTACAATAAACTGAAATCTCCAGAAAGCTTTCCTTGGTGTATACTGCTAGATTTCCCAATAGATAAAGAAAGACAGATTGGAAAATATCTAAAGTTGACAGCCACTAGATGTGGATGGTGAATTAAGCAGAGGCATCACATTCTCATGAAAGTTTTGTACAGAGTTCAAATTTCTAGTGTTGAAAAACAAAATTGTCATATCACCTTACAAATCCTAACCAGTTTATCTAGAGTGTTTGATTTACTTAACCAAAGACACAGTTTATAGGAGCCAATGCAGAAACATGGGAGATTAAGACAAAATGATTGGGTAAGATGATTACAGTGTAAATACTTCTCCATGGTACACAATAATGTATTTTGCCCCTGGGAAGGGAATTTTGTGGAAGGGCTTTTTGAAAGAGCACATAATGACAGGATAAGAGGAAATTGCTTTAATTTGGAAGAGAGTGGATTTAGACTAGATATTAGGAAGAAATTCTTTACTGTGATGGTGGTGAGACACTGGAACAGGTTACCCAGTGAGACTGTGAATCCCCCCACCCTGGAGGTGTTCCAGGCCAGGCTGGATGGGACTTTGAGCAATCTGGTCTAGTGGGAGGTGTCCCTGCCTATAATAGTGGGGACCAGAACTAGATGACTTTTAAGGTCCCTTCCAACCCAAACCATTCTGTATGATTCTATTAAAAATATATATATAGAGAGAGAGAGAGTCCTCATTTACACTCATATTCTTGGAGTTCCTTGTTACCTAACACTTCAGTAGAGTGATGACTGACTGAGATTTTCCTGAAAACACACCACATGCTTCACTTTCCTTTTATTTGTAAGAGTCAATGAAGCAAACAATGTGAAAGGGAAAGACTGGTAGAATTTACCTGCGAAGCAAAAGGTGCCTTCACTCTTTCTTATTTTCTCTGTGAATTTGTGTTTTATAAAGCTAAATTATTTGTAAAAACTCTTTGCATAGAGGATGTAAAATTAAAGCCCACCTGCTACATTCTCCAAAATGTATTAAAAAAATAAATTTGAAGTAAAATTTTAGAATGTATAAACATTAAGTATAATGTTAAATTCTGAGAAATTAAGATGAAATCAAAGAATTTTCTAAGGGACACTATATTAAGAAAATCAGTTCTAGATCCCAATACCAGTATTATAAATACTCAACCTCTTTATGTAATGAGATAGTGGCTCACTCAAGCAGTGGGCCCAGGTGGACCTCACGAAGTTCAATAATTCAAGTGCAATGTCTTACACCTGGGTCATGGCAACCCCACTATCAGCGCAAACTATGGGATTTAAGGATAGAGAACAGACCTGCTGAAATGGTCTTGGGAGTATTGGTGGATGGACATGAACCAGCAGTGTGACCTCACAACCCAGAAAATCAATTGTATTCTGGGCTGCATCAACAGAAGCCTGGCCAGTGGTGTGAGGGAGGTGACCCTACCCCTCTACTCTGCACTGGTGAGACTTCACCTGGAGTACTGTGCCCAGATGTGGCATTACCAGGAAAAACATGGATCTGTTGGAGTACACCCAGAGGAGGGCCACAAAAGTGTTCCAAGGGATGGAACACCTCTCCTATGAGTACAGGCTGAGAGAGCTAGAGCAGCTCAGCCTGGACAAGAGAAGGCTCTGGGAAAATCAGATAGTGGCCTTTTAGTGTCTAAATGAAGGCTGTAAGAAAGAAAGAAACTGACACTTCAGCAGGTTCTGTTGTGATAGGGCAAGGAGAAATGATTTCAAGCTAAAAGAGGGGAGATAAGAAAAAAGTTTTTTTACAATCATAATGGTGAGGCTCTGGAACAGGTTGCCCAGAGACGTAGTGGATGACATATCCTTGGTAACATTCAAGTTCAGGCTGGACAGGGCTCTGAGTAACCTGTAGGTGATCCTGTTCATTGCAGAGGATTTGAACTAGATAACCTTCAAGGCCCCTTCCATTTCAAATGATTCTATAGCGTAGGTACCTTGGACCCTATCAAGGAGTACTGTATGATATAAGTATTTCCCATAAAGCAGTCAGTTTATTGGCATCAGATGCAGAAAAATAAAACCAGTATAATTCTTCAGAATATTATTATTAATTACTGTATTAAAGCCTGAATGCCAGACAGTAACTTTGTTCTCAGCAAAAGAAGGAAATTCACAGATGCTAGCCTACGCTGTTTTTGGAAACACTCCTTATCTGATGAATATACAACATTGATAAACTGCTTATTTCCAGCACAAGTTATTGGTTGTTTGTTTTTTGTTTTGTTGTGTGGTTGGTTTTTTTTTTTGCAAAATAGTGTTTTTCGTCCACTTTTTCCTCTTGTAGAGAAGCTTATGTATACTCATGTGTACAGTGTTCAAAATTACATCAACAAATTCATCAACAGCTCAACCTAAGTTTACATTAGGCAGTAAGTAATGAATGTAGTTTAAGGTAATCAACACAAATAGTTCATGAAATTAAGCAGAAGTATGCTCAAGAGAGACTGGGTCAACTTACTACTGCTGCTCTATCTCTCCAGACATCATCTTTCCCTGCTGAATTCTGTGTAATTAATTCCCTGCTTTTTGTTCTCTCTCCTATCTTACCACAATAAGATAGTGTTGAGTTCTACTACCAGGCTGATCTTGAAACTTCTCCACTTTTGCATATCCCTTCAGAAATTTCTGTTTCATATTGGTTGATCTCAGTAGCAATTATTTCTCCTTTTTCTCTCCCCTTTCATCTCAGCATTAGCTCACTCTTACTACACCAAAATACTCAAGAACAATTTTGCCAATATTTTCCTCTTTTCTGCCTTGCAGTACTTGATCCCATCTATATCACTCTTCAGGAAGCTTAGCACCAGGAAGGTTTCCACTTCTGCTTTCCCAGCCTTGCTGTTTCTGGAGTAATCTAGAAGAGTCTTGTACACTGACAATAAAATCCCAGCCTTCTTGATTCTCATGTTAACATTCAGAAGGGAAAACATTGAAATAATCATGATGGGACAGGATGTAGTATAGTTGAGTATCAATGAGTAAAATCATGATTTCTTATCAGTTTTTCTCCTAAGATCATTTTGGTCATTTTCTAATTCATATAGGTGTAGCATTTTATTCCTGGCTGAACTTCCCCCATTGTAATGTGAGTGATCTTAAAGATGGCACTTTTAAGAATAGTATAGAAAATGGGATATTTAGATAGGTCTATACAGATTGCGTACAAATAATACAAAAGGAAAATGGCTCACCTTTCAGATGGAGAAGGCTCACAGTGGACTCCACATAGGAGAGATCTCCAAGAAGAGATCCTTTCCTGGTGGTGGTCAGCCCTTAAATGGGGCATGGGGAGAGGTGGAGCCAGGCTCCACCCCTTCCAATCACACAGGTATTATCACCTCCACCTGTGGCCCCATGGCTGACTCGATGCTCACCTCAGGTGACCAATCAGTGGTTCAGGCCATGATTCAACAGTTCCCTTACACCCATTCACTGGACAGAATGTACCTAAGATTCACAAAAAGACTGCATTATCACAATACTGCTGACTTTGTAACCCATGTCCACACATCCACATCAAGGAACTCTTTCATGTCAGTTGCACCCAATCATGCATTCAGTACCACATTAGAGCCCAGCGTCAGTAGGTACTAACGTGAGAAGGTGCACCTCTTTCTCTTTCCTGTATAAAAAGATGACAAGGAGGAATGAGTGCAGCTAGACTCGTGATCTCCTTGGCAGAAGTGAAAGACTCTTCTTTTGAATGCAACTAGCCATGAAAACAAAACTGTGGAATAGAGACAGTTCAGTGTATCTGTACACTTGAAAATCATGTCTGTATGGAAATAAAGTTTTTTTCAAATACTTTCCTACAAGTGATATTACATGATATGAATCTTAGACATTTATTATAAGAATAAAATATAGAATTGCTCAAGTTGGAGAAGATCTTCAAGATCATTTAGTCCAACTGCAACCTAACCATACCACCCTAATTCTAACAACCCACCACTAAATCATGTCCCTGAGCATAACATCCAGAAAGTTTTTAAGCACATTCAGGGATGGTGACTCAACCACCTCCCTGGGGTGCCTATTCCAGTGCTTAACAACCCTTTCTGTAAAGAAATTTTTCCTGATATCTAACTTAAACTTCCCCACAAGAAGTTGGCAAAGATATTCAGATACTGATCTGCAATATTAATTTCATATCAATTTATTTTTTCTAGTTCCAGCTCATGATATTCTTCAAGTTTTTACAATCATAGAATTACCAAAGCTAGAAAAGACCTCCAAGATCAGCTAGTTCAACCATCCACCTACTACCACATCCCTTAATACAACATCTAAACATTTCTTGAACACCTCCAGGAGCTGTGACTCAACCACCTCCCTGGGCAGTCCACTCTAGTGCCTGACCACTGTTTTGGAGAAGGAATTTTTCCTAATATTCAACCAGAACCTCCCCAGTGCAACTTGAAGCCATTCTTCTAGTCCTATCGCTAGTTATGCGACAGAATAGGCCAACACCCCACCTCACCACAACCTCCTCTCCAGGAAGTGGTAGTAGCAACAAAATCTCCCCTGAACTTCCCCTTTTCCAGACTTAAAATCGCAGTTTCCTCAGCAGCTACTCATAAGAGACTTGCGCTCTAGACCTTTCACAGCTTTGCTGACCCTCTCTGAACACACTCTGAAGCCTTGATGTCTTTCTTACATAGAAGGGCCCAAAACTGAGCACAATAATTGAGTACAGCCTTACCAGAGCAGAGTTCGAGAGGACAATCGTCTCTCTGCTCATGCTGGCTACACTATGTCTGATACAAGCTAAGTTGCCTTTGGCCTTCTTGGCTACCTGAGCATATTGCTGGATCACATTTAGCTGAGTGTTAACCAAGACTGCAAGGTCCCTTTCTCCCACACAGTCTTCCAGCCACTCTGCCCCAAGCCTGTAACATTACCTAGGGTAGAAAAACCAATGACATTACACCTGCCAAAGTCTCTTATTTTGTGACTCTCTCCTCTGTAACAAGCTTCAGCTTCTTGCAGACTAAAAGCCAGTTACATTAAATTTTTCAGTGTGCTTCTTCCTTCACTTTTCAGCTTTTCCAGTCCTGCAGATTCCAGCAATCTGAGTTCCTATTCTTTTTGCGCAAAACAACACAGCAGCTCAGATGTAAGAGTAGAACCTGTAAGAACCATCTACAAGCAGAGATGGGAGACATAATTTATGAACTTGTAAAGGGATGATTGTAAAAGCATCGATGCTGATTTAGATAACAGTCCTGTTTTATCACAGTTTCTTTTTTATTCAGATTTCTCTGATTACAGTTTGGATTCTTTAAGCTTATCTCATCTGGTGCTTGCTTAACCTTGACTTATTTGTATGCGGTTATCCAAAAAACCTGTCCTGAGTTCCAGAACACACATATCAACATGGATAAAACACTCATACTTCTTAGATAACAAGCCACAGAGAAATTCTGTATGTAACATTCTCAGAGATGGGGGGCCATCTCAACAACCTGTGTAAATTCCAGAAAGTTACAAAAGCAGCAGCAGAGACTTACACCCTGACACAGATATTTCCATCAAATCAGAAAATCAGATCATAGAATCACAGACATGTTTAGGAAGGATCTTGAAAATTCACCAAGTTCACCTCTAAGGCATTGCTGGCAGAGCTGAATCCTGGATGATGATAAAATTAAATAAGATGGGTAAATGCATAACTGATCCTTGAAATTGTCATGGTTCTAATCCTGTGCTGGATTTTAGAAGACCAGGTCAGGATGATAATGACTGAGGATTGTTGCCATGCCGTGATATCCCTTCCTTGTCTTTGCCACAGTCAAACTCTTGACAACAATTTTACAGTCATTACTTAAGTACTGCCTGGTATGATCACATTATCTTACTGTTCCCTTCTTTCTGACCACATTCCCCTGTTTTCTCACACTATGCTGTACTACAAGCTCAAAAATAACTTCTAACAGCTGTTTGAAAAGTATTTGTCTGAAAAGTAAAGCCATTTTATACATATAAAAGCAAACATTTAAGAAGTCCAGTGCACTTGTTTCTACAAGCCACCATAATACAAGTGATTTTTTAAGCCCTGAATAATCATAACCAAATACAACTGAAATATCAGTTAAAAGTACCACTTCCTAGCCACCAAGACTTCTGTTTCTTATCCTTTCCTGCGTACCTTCCAACACCATATAGGCAATAGCTGTTGTTAGTATTTGGTAGTAGTAAATGGTTCTTTTCTACCATTTGCTTTTCACATGTTGAATATCATATTTTAACAATGAAATTAAAGATCTGTTTTTACAGAGCCCAGTTAAATAGATTTATCATGAAAGATATTCCTTACGATTGCCAGGCAATTTATAATGTATTCATTACTTACAATATCTACTGAGAATTTGAAAGTAACATTTACAGATGGTTAATATTCCTCTCACTGTTCTATTGCCATTTCTGTGAACTTACAATTATTTTCCAAGAGGTAAAAATCAGGAAAGATACACTCCTTTCCGTTTCCTATATTATTACTGAAAATACATATGTGGGAGAGGATAGCTGTGTTGTCTTCTTTACAAGAAACTATTAAAGAAAGTCAAAGTTCCCTTGCTTCAGCAGCATTAATCATAATGCAACCTTTCTTTAAAATCTTATAATTCCAATCCATTAAAGCATTTAGCTTTGAGTAGAGGTAGCAGCATTGCTACACCATACCTTGTTCTCTATCCAAAAAAATCAGCAATAGAAATCATGAAATATATTTCCCATTTATCCTCCTTAGGAAGAGTGTAAGCTGTAGATAAAGGATTCCATTCATTGTATTTTCCTAGCTCTTGTTGTGATTTAGTCAAGGCTAAAAAGAAAAACTGAGATGAAATCCACATGAGTTCCCAAACTCTGATGCATGAGAGATTACTAGATACATTTCCTTGATTATAAAACTATTTCGTATGTGATGCACTTGCCATAATTCTGTTTTTCTGAATTTCAGTAGGGTGATATATAGGAAAGAATATATAAAGCTGAGAAAGCTGAGAATTACCTGGCAAAATGAAAGGAAGTACTAAAGAAGACAACGTTATTTCAAAATGGAAATTATCAGGCTGAAGAGAGATAACAGCAAAGAGAATGAGGTACAGAAATGATCCAATTTAACACATTCACAGTATATTCAGTGGACTTGAAAACTGCCATTGAGCTAGTGAGGGTAGTTACAATACACAACATTGTTAAAATAATGGAGGATAAGAGAATCACAACGAAAGAAATTTGGATTAGATTCAGTGAGAACCTGAATATGAAGAATCACTTGAAATTCAATCTTTTTCAGTGCAAAATGAAGTCACACATTTGGAATCACTTATAATTCTTGCTGTAGATTGAAACTCATCAGTGGAAATTCCTGAAAAGGGTATTAGTGAACCAATTCATCACAAGATGTCTGTGTACTGTCTGTATGATATGCACAAGAAAAGGGTATAGGTAGTTGCAGACCATACTGGGCAAGTTTGTTCCAGTAGTGATAAGGAAACATTGTTTCCTGTAGAAGGTTCTAGTGGAAAGTTACCTGTAATTATATTGGTTTGAATTATATGCATGTAATCAGGATGAGTTCAAATACATACAGATAAGGCACACTGGAATGAAAAAAAAGGAGAAATAAGAAAAGTGGAAATTTTCTTACAGAATGAAGAGTGAGAGGGAACATTTTTGGTAGTATTCATCAGTGCCCTGAAGAAATTATAACGGAGGATGAAGAGCTATTTAAGTTAGCAAAAATGTTGAAATTAAAATAAATCTTACATATGGGTCAAGCATGCTTTTAATCAAGAAGGCAAAGAGTAAGGATCTGCAAGATTCTTTTAACAAATATAGGACACAGTAAGTAAATATAACTAGTTTAAAATGATATATATTACAACATTTGAAAAGATCAACATTTTATAATGATGGGTGATGGTGTCTGTGACTACTGGAGATTGAACAACACAGTTTCCATCTTGCCTTCTGGTTGGATTATTTTTTATTATCCTACCAGTGCTATCCATCCTTACAGTGGTAAGGAGTCTTAAGTCTACATAAGTTTTCTAAGTTTTAGGTCTACTCAGTGAATGGAAACTCATCTTCATTAGAGAGAAATCATGACAGGTAACCCTAGAGAAGATACTCTACAGGTTTGTCAGGCTATACCTGGCAGCCCTTTATCCACTCTTTTCATATACTTCTTTGCTAAATGGTACTCTGTTTATGAAACTTCTATGATTTGTGAAGTGACAATAAATTGTTTTAAACATCGTACTAAATTCATGATTTACACATCCAGCATTGACATGCATGTACATAAAATGACATGTTTTTCCTGCTAATTTTTCTCATACTCATTCCTCATAAGAGACATCTGTGACGTTACAAACAAGTCTTTAAATAACTTGGTTTTTATTATGCCTACATACTTACACACAACTCCTTTATTCCAGATCTGTATGAATTGGTAAATATTGTTGCTCTTGAGCAAAATTATACTCCCAAGAAATAAATCAACCTTCTCTTGTAACAGTGTGTTGCAGGTTTTTGTTTTTGTTTTGCTTTTTATATTTTAATTTCATATTGAGTCTAGTATCATGGAAAGCAGTTACTATTGTAGACATTAGGGACAAAATGAAATATTCTATTTTGGATTAAATTTTCCAAGACTGTTTTTCAAAGAAGATATTTTCCTATATTGGGAAAAATCCATCCCAGATTTTAATTTGTAAGCAATATAGAAAATAGGTTATCTATTTCAAAAGCAATGGGCTTTTCTGATCTAGATAGTTATGCTAAGCATAATGCCTTAAGTGAAAAAATAATTCCTATTCATAATGGGGAAAAAAAGAAAACAAAAAAAACAAAAACAAAAAAAAAGGCAGAGAATAAACTATGTCATAGTAGAAATCCATAGTTTGCATGTGGTGTTTTTTTTTTTTTTTTTTTTTTTTTTTATTTATTGTTTTCCTGGGCAAAAGGGCAAAGTGGAATG
>VXAB01007900.1:327211-386158 GCA_013399175.1 Odontophorus gujanensis
ACGGGGAAAAAAAGAAAACAAAAAAAAACAAAACAAAAAAAAAAAGGCAGAGAATAAACTATGTCATAGTAGAAATCCATAGTTTGCATGTGGTGGTTTTTTTTTTTTTATTATTTTTATTTTAATTAATGTTTTCCTGAGCAAAAGAGCAAAGTGGTATGAAGTCTTCTCTGTTCTAATTCATTATTGAACTTTGTTCGTTTTATTCATAACTGACCACAGCCTTTTCTCACTGGAAAAAAAAAAAAAAAGGTAACAATTCATGGAACATGTTAAGAGAGCTCAGTCAGAACACTCAGAAAGGCAAAGGCAGGGCTGTTTTTACCTTACCATGTCTATACAAGATTAACACTATACTTTCAGTCTTGGAGAATTACATTATGGTTCACATGACTAATTTTAAATGATCACCATTATAATTCTACAATGGGGAATGGTTTCTTTCTCTTTTGTTACGTAGCATTACCTATGGCAAATGACTGTATTTTTATGTAAGTACAGGAAAAATCACAGCTATTGCATCAGAGAACACCTAGAGTAAGTACTCTAGTCCCTTACTCTACACAAACAATAAACTTTTGTAAACCAGACCACACCAAATACCTCTTCTAGCTTTGCCAAGAAATATGGAATGGTAACTGCACTTTAAATATAAGCAAATATATATTCACACCTGTAAAAGCTTTACAAGCATTTAATATTTTTCTCCATGTGCCCTGAATGAACAGGAGGGAACATAGAAGTTTCTGATTTGTTATGTACCTCAGAAATGCAAAGCAAAGTCTTTTGAGGCACATGCATTTCCCAGTATATTTTGGGAAATATGCTGAAAGCAATATATTCAAAATGAAGTATCAATTATTCGGTTATGCAGCAACATATATCCCATAAATAACAACACTTTTTTTCCTGATATACAAATATCTACTTCCTAAAAGTGGGATGTTTGCTTTGCTTTAAAAGCCAAAATGACTGAAATTGGGTGCCGTATAATCCCAGTTAAACATGATCTCTATATGAAAGTTACATGGAAATACATAAAAATGTGGTGGTTTTTTTTTTCACTTTATGTAAACTTCTGTTTGTATTCCAAAAACTTTCCTGGATACACTTTCTTCTGAATACTATGTAGGCAGGGGAAAAAGAAAAAATCTCAAACTAATAGAACAACTTAAGAAAAAGTTTCAGGAAGTAAAGGTGGAGAAAGAAGTATACTGACTGAAAGATGTACCACCATTAAAAATGGGCTGGTGGGCAAAGAGCCAGCTATAAATGAAAAGAGAAAAGGCAGCATTTATTTCCAGAATAATGCCAGTTTACATACATACACATGAAGTTACCCAGCCATGTGTTTAACACCCAAGTGGCAGTGTCCTAGACTTCAGCTTAGCTTGGATAAAAGCAAAGAACTACGTAATTAGTGTGAACAGCTAGACAAAGATGGGCTTGCCCTCCTCCTTTCCCAGGGAGCCTGCCCCCACAGAAAACAGCCTGCTAGAGGATCTATCCAAAATACCTCCCCGGCGGGACTGAGGGAGCTGCCAACACCTGGCTGAGGTCGAGCTGCTGCCTCCGACCCCGGGGCTGAGCCAACCACGAAAACTACGGGGCGCGCGGGCGCGGTGGGTACCTTGGACAGCTCCACACTCACCGTCCTCGTTCTCGTCGAACACGGGTGCCCTGTGGGAGTGGCTGCCCCCCATGTTAGTCCACAGCCGGCTCCGCATCCCCCACCGCCAGCATTCCGCGGGGCCGGCAGTCACCCCGGCTTCGGGGCAGCTGCCCGCCCGCCGACCCAGCCCGGCCCGGCCGGCGGAGCCTCCTCAGGGCTAGCAGTCACCCTGTGACATGAAAGCGATCCGCCCGCCCCTGGCACCGAGAGCCGCTGGCGCGCACGGACTTGGCCCGTTTCTCATCGCGAAGGGGCAGGGGAGGGAGGGAGTTAGGGGAGGAGGGAGGGAGGGAGGAGACGGAGGTCCTGCTGGTGGTGGCTTCTGGTAAGCGGTAAAAGCTGGATCCACCTGGATCCTTGCGGATCCTCCCTCTGCTTTGCCTCCTACGAGGAGCGCGGAGTCCCTGCTGATGACCCGGCGGCAACGCCTAACGAGGGCACGGATCTTCTGCCACTCGGAGGAGCTGGCTGGCACCCGCGGCAGAGGGTTACTGAGATCCGAAGCGGTTGAGGGGCTATGGGGTGTAAGCGCATCGCTGGGTTAAGGTTTTCTGTTTGTTTTTTTCTTCCTCTCTAATAGGGGATCCCGCTCCAGCAGCGGGAAGGACCACGGTCAGTTGTCCGAACTTCACTGAGTTCATCAAAAGGAAAAGAAAAAAAAAAAAAAAAGGAATGAAAAGAGAGAAAATATCCCTCTTCCTTTTCATTCTTCCGGGACCGGAGAGCTGGGGAGAGGTCCCGGCGGGGCCGCCCTCCGCAGCAGGGGTGCGGCGGCTGCAGCGGAGCGCTCTCAGAAGTGGTGGAACAGGGACAGGAGAGCCGCGGAGGATGCTCCGGGAGCGGCCGAGAGGGGGCGCCTCTGGGGACAGCCACCGCGCCCGGCCCGGCCCCGCAGCGCCACCTAGCGACCGACAGCCTCCTCCTGCGTGCCCCCGGCAGGACGGCTCCGGTAGGATCTCGTGGGAGGAAGAACGGGAGCAGAAAGTACATCGATATACATATCAGTATATTTATCTCGAAATAACTCCATTACAAAAGTATGTTAGGGAAAACTACCAGAAATATTAGGGTAAAAATTATACACCTTATATTGCAAGTACTGAGGTGTTTCTAGAATTGCTATTAACACAATGTAGTGGGTCCCTCCTCCTCTTCTGAAAATGCTGCTACCATCCACAGCTTTTGAAGTGAAGTAAAAATAATTTCTCGTGAAGCTTGTGCCAAGGGGAAAACAGGTAAAAAAAGAAATAAAAAATACATCATTAAGCTATAATCTGTGCAGTTCCTGTAGGCAAAATCCATAGAATAAAGATCTAATGGAAATTGCATTTTTTGGTTTCTCTGCTGTTAAGATGGGAGACAAGATAGAAGGAACAGGAGCCAGGCAATATATATTCATATGTAGGCAAAGAGATTCTATCATTATTCCATAGTATCTACTACCTTTTCTTTAAAACAGCTGACTTTGGAGAAGCGCTTAAAAAAAAAAAAAGTACATACAGTAAGGGAACTTTCAGGCTCTTTACTTACCCTTTTTAGTTGCCTTAGTTACTCACATTGGGTGTCTTTGAACTCAATATAATCCTGCCATAACCTTTCAAGGAAAGGTTGATAACAATTGAAGACTGGGTGAGACCCTGTGTTGTGTGGCTGGGAGCTCAGAGCTTGTAGCATCTACAAACCCAGATAGCTGATAAATTCAGGCACAGTGACATTTTTCGCTAAATAGACACGAACAGATTGTTTCACTAGCTGATATCCCATACTTAATCGTCTGGATTGTCCCTATTACCATGCAAAAAGGTAAGTAAAATAGGGAAGGTTTCAAAACACAGACTATTCAACTAAATTATTGTCTGGAAAGCACCACTTTCTCTTTGTTATTCTTTTGTTTATTACTCACCCATTCAAAGCCTAAGTCATTCAGTCAACAAAACAGAAATAATATTATGTTATTGAGGTTACGTTCATTAAGAAGAAGATAGCAATAACATACAGAAATCATTACCTTTCTACTAGCAGTTATCTTTTAAGTTAACCCCTTTCCTTTTGAATTAGCAAGGGAGGGTCGCATTTAAATTTTAATGCGTTTCAGCTGATGAGTTACCTTCTACCTGAGCTAATGTCTTTATCACATTAATGTAATTGCTTTGATTCTTGTGAGAGAACTTTAAAGTGACCTTCCAAATAATGGAAAGATCTCATATACCAGTAAATTCCTAATCTTGTGTGCGATTATTTTATGTATAAGAAGTACATTTGTAAAATACAGACATGGGATGAGCAGGAGCAGCTTGAGATTGCTTTGCATGATGAAAACATGAATCAAAAAATTTCTTGCAACAGCCAAGAGTTACTGTTTCTTTTTATATCTGACTTCTTCCATATCAACTGAGTCTAGTGAGTCTACAGAGATGTCTTTCATGATTTCATATGGCAAGGCCCACCATGGACCAAAATAGTACAACTTACAGGGAACCAAGTTGTCTCTATCCGTTTAATAGTTACTCCTACTAGAATTATGTGTCTTTTTGACTCCTGTTTGGATTATTACAGCTTTTCAATACATTTGTCCTTGTTTTGTGGAAACTCTGACTTATGTTTTAGCACCGGCATAGCTAGGAGCTTAAGACAAACAGTATTCTGTGTTAATGTGAAATGTGAAAAATTAGCATAAATTAATAAAGTATTGATGAGCCATTCATTCATGACTTATTAAATGATATAACTTTATGTTCCTCTGTAATGCTTGCTCTTGACTAGTGGCAGATACTATCCTTTTCTATAAACTATGCTATCATTTTCTATTAAAAAATAAATAAAAAATAAAAAGTTTCCCAGTTTCATCAGCATTTCTGCAGCTGAATCAGATGCTGTTTTCTTAATGGTGTTCAGTGTAACAGAGGGTATCGAGGCCAGTTGTATACTCAGAAAAGACTCAAGGAAATCAACTGCAATTTTCCAGTGCTTCCAGTATGAGTAATATCAAACTCTGAATATATAATCTGCTCATTCACATGGTCCAGAACTCCAGAAATGGACACAAGTTCAGTATCTTTTTTTTTAATGCTACCCAAAACAACCTGAATACCACTGTTTACTCCAAATTCAGCTATGATTCTTCAGGAACAATCACTCATATTTTTCCAATTGCATTTGTAAATAAGAAATAAGTCTGAAATCAGAACATCATACATATCAGTGAAACTCTCTGAAGATTGAGTTTTTTCATGATAATTTAGTATTTACTCTTGTGGAACAGATTTATCAGCTACCAGCAGTCAAAATTTGTAAATCTTTGAAGACCAGAAACAAATCCCACTTCCCCTTTTTATCTGCTCTACTAAAAGATCACCAGGTTTTGCTTGAGATAAACCAAATTCTAATCTTAAAAAGGTGTTCTATTTTTCGCATGTCAACAGTGTATAGCATATGCAGAAAACACAGTAGGGAAAAAGGACACTCCATCAGAGGGTGTTTTTTTGTTGTTATTGTTGTTGTTTTGTTATTATTTATTTATTTATTTATTTATCGCGTAAATCAGAAGCTGCAATCATCATGAACATCATTTTTAGTCCATTGTTTTGCATTTTCATTTAAGGCCTATGTTATCTGGCTTAGATTAATAGTGATTTTTTTTTCATATCTCCATGCAGAGTTGGTAATAAAGGAAATCAAATGTGATTACACTGCTTTGCACTATGAAACTTCCTCCAGGGAATTCAGTAATTTAAAGCCAGTAATTCTGTGATTACAACTTTTGTATTAAAATGCTTTTGATGAGATTTACCGGGTGACCTTACAGTTCTTGAGTTCAAAGTATACCCTGTTGATGTGCTAATATTTGTAAATTGCAGAGTGTTTATATTGATATTTTGGTGTTTGAATACTACCCTGTAGTTAATAAGCAAGGTATTAAAAAGATATATTTCTCATCTTTATGATTATGACTATTTTAAATCGAAAGATGATGGTTTCAAAATAGTCCCCTTCTCGGAAATCAATAGATTCTGCACACAGAACTGGTTACTTTTGTGTCCTTCTTTTCAGAGAAGGGTCACTGTCACTGCTGTGTGTTCTTACAGGCATAGCAGAGACAAGGATAGGGTACGTTCATACTCAAGAGGCGGTGGGATGTGTAAAGTGAGAATTAGTGAGTGAGGAGAACAAGTAATACTGCTTTTCCAACTCGTCAAGAATTGATAACTAGTGTTGTAGTCAGATTTGTTTTCAGGATGAAGTCCACTGCAGTCAGGTTCCCAATTCAAGTGTGAAGGTTGAACCTGCAGTTTAAGCTATCTCCATTCTCTTTGCAATGGTCCTCAGTAAGCTTACTATCATAGAATCATAGCATCATAGCACCATAGAATCATAGAATCATAGAATCATAGGGGTTGGAAGGGACCTTGAGAGATCATCGAGTCCAATCCCCCTGCCAAAGCAGGTTCCCTACACCAGGTCGCACACATAGGTGTCCAGGCGGGTCTTGAATATCTCCAGAGAAGGAGATTCCACAACTCCCCTGGGCAGCCTGTGCCAGTGCTCCGCCACCCTCACCGTAAAGAAGTTCTTGCGCACATTCGTATTGAATCTCCTGTGCTGCAGTTGCGCACCTGCTGGCCACGCTCTTTTTAATGCATTCCACTATGGCTACTTACGATGGGTGACCTGGGACAGCGATAAAGCTGTCCAAACTCTTCCCTAACAACTCTGCTTCCCACTCCCGTTCAGATCACTAAGATGTGATGAAACGCAGAGGCTGCTAAAATTAGAAAAAAGAATCTTTGATCTTTCCATAGTTTACTGTTGGAACCTCTTCTCTGTCCTTTTTAATTTGAGTTTTGCAGAATTCATGCATTGGGAGCATTCAGTGAATAAACCAGCAAGAGACAAGAAACTGAAATAGACACAGACAGTTTTCTAGTCAGTCTTTAGCTGTAAATATGTGCTGTTCCAAAGAAATGTCAGGGCCTATGTAAGTTGACTGAGTCCTATTTCACCCCTGGATGAATCTGAAAGGAATTGCTTCTCCTAAGGTGCTATCAAAAGGGTGTTAAAATTCTATGATTTTATTGAGGTTTACCATGAGTAGCAGTGAATATAATTGGCATCATCTGGTCAACTCACAACAAGTAAAAGGGTACAAGAACTGGTCCAAGCATAGATCAAAGTTTCCTTTACTTTGCCACATCAATGACTTTCCATTCAAGACAGATGTTTTACTTGGCTTCCCAAGCTGCCTTCCCAACTGCTCCTTCCCCAGCACTCCTAAATCCCATTCCCAATCACAAATATAAAACACAATACAGTTTTGAACATATTTTGAACTAATTCCAGTGTGGGTCATCCAGGCATGAATATGCAGGAAGACTATAACAGGCCCCAGCCTTCCTGTTAGAAAAGTTAATGGAGTATGGAATAGACCCACAGCCATGTTGTGCATAATCAAATCTCATAGTTAGACTGTGAGTGTATCTGCTCCCTTCCTCCATTTTACCTGTTCAATAGCATTAAATAAGTCTTACAAAAGGCTGCTAGCCAGCTGCTTCCATTGTATTGCATCAATGTGATCTCACAGCTATGGCCATTTTCTCAAAGACTTGCTGTATGCTCAGACTTGTTCCAGGAGAGGAAGAAAACATTTGGTCCCAGCTAAAATTCTGCTGAAAGCAGCAGGATCACAGATCTTACCTATTTCTACTATTTAATTCCAGAAGACTCTCTCTCTCTCACACACACACACAAAAAAAAAAAAATTAGATGCAACAAAATTCCCAGCAGACCTATGGAATTCTTAAATTCAAAATTCCTAACAGCTCCTGAAACTCTTCCATTGTGCTTTTCATTTACCAGTTCCACAGAGTGCCAGGCTTCATAAACTTTGTGTCCACAGTGGTTAAGAGAAGTGGGCACACACGGTGCTGGACTCACTTTCCCCCTCTCCTCTCACAGCTGCACTGTATACACACTATAGGGTTTCCTGGAGAAACCTAGTTTCCTGGAAAATTAAGCTTGGGAAAACACAGAAAGTATTGACCTCATCATCTTTAAAATGAATTGATCATAAAGTGATGTGTTAGAAAGCAGAACAATTTCTTTGTACAGAACACTAAATTAATAAGGTGGGAAGAGTATGTTCTGCAGAACATTAGATACTTTGAGGTCAAAATTGCAGTAGCTTTTGGTCTGGGCTTCTAGCTAAGTTTCAGTCGTATTTGTCATATATCCTTTATCAGTACAATATAATTGAGTCAGTCAAATAATCAGAACTGCCTACTTTGTACACACAACAAGCACAATTAAAGACAGCACTGGAATCCCTCAGAAAATGTAACTGTCTATGGAAATGAAGTCAATTTCCTCTGCATATTCAAGGAGTGAAAAGGAAACTTAAGTTACTGGAATCACAGATCGGGAATGACTACAGCTCCAGAACTGCTGTCCCCAGTTCAAGCTGTTACTACTGAGTCATGCTCTTGCAATTGGCTTCAGCCATAGTCTGATTGGTCCATTATAACTATCTCATGATTTGACACCGTTACACTAAATCACAGATTGATAAACCCTAAGCAATTTTCACTGCAGTATATAGCTGAAATGGTTTAAAATAGAAAATGTTTTGTTCTTTTATGGTTTTTATCTGTTTCTGTGCAATTCCACATAGTATGCGTTTTCCTTTTCTCTCAGCACAGAAATAAGATGAAAAAACAGTGACATTTTTTTCTCACTTCCTTCCTTGGTATGAATGAGGTATTGAATTCCACTGAAAGAGAAATCAAAATTATGTGTGTTTATCTTATGATGGGAACAGAGCCTTTAGTAGTATTAGGGAAAAATAAATACAAAATGATTGTTAGTCCTCACTACATGCAGGTGCATCAATAGGGAGCATGGAGAGAGTATTTTCTGTCTGTACAGAAATGAGTTATAGCTTACAGTTTTATGTTAAGTATATCTAAGCCACCTGAGGGTGTTAAAACACATATATGATAAAAGAATTCAGAGATGATGAGACCTCACTGTGGTCAGATCACTGTGACATCATGTGCACGAAAACAACAAAGTTCAGACTGGAGATGAAGCTGAGACCAAGGACTCCCAAGTTCCATGTCTACTCGCTGTCTCTGACCACTGCACATCTCTTTGTCTATTCATCTGGTGTTTTATATACAAAGACTTTTTTCAGAGCAGAGTACTTGCGCCTTGAAGAAGGCATAAATGAAAACATCTGCAGTAGCTGCCCCTTCTTTGGAGAAGCAAACTAGTTCCAGCAACAGGTCCACAGGAGAAAGTGTTGGAGAAGAACAGGGTCAAGCAAGAGAAACTGAGGGATACATAGCTCCAGAATGTCTCCTGAAGATCTGTATCAGATAATTTTTAGTATAACTGCCATGAAATCTTGTGAGAAACCAAATATATTTTTTCATCCTCCTACAGTGAATATTCCAAAGGAGGTGAGATTTGGCCAGTGCTTCCTAGAGCATTCTGCTCTGAGCAGCAGTCATTTTCCCACAGTGAAACAACCCAGCTGCCCCCTTCCACAGCCCATGCTGGCTTTGTGTAGTTTATGTTCCCTTCAGTCTTAGCTGCTTAATAAGCTTTACTGCTTAATGATTTTTCCCCTCCCTTCTCCATGTGATATAGCTGTATCTGGAGCTCTGAGGATTCTCTGTTAATAGCTTGTACTATTGTATTTTGTCGCGTCTATTCTTGCGACTGGCAATTTATCAGTATTATTGATTGATGTAAAATTATAGACTTTCCAATCTTTCCTAGTCTGCAGAGTGTCTTTCAAGAACTCAGAAAGTAGCTCAAGTGATGAAGAGCTGTACTTAGCAGAACAGTTAAGAGGCTGCTCTTTTAGAGCTATTACATTTGGGCTATTAAGGCAAAACACTAAATAGTGGTGCCAGGGTGAGTTACAGCTCTCTTGCTTCTTTTCTTCTCAGGAGTATAGCACAATTTGTTACTTCTTTTTTTCTTTCTTTCTTTTTTTTTTAATTTCACCATAAAACACTACTACAGCCTGAGATATATATTCTCATCTCACAAATAAAAAAGAATACAAGATTGCAGTTCGAAGAATGAAATTATCTGCTGAGTGTCACACAAGAAGAAGCCCATGTGAGTTGAACTTAGCGCAGCAGGGTTTCTACTGGGCCATGGCAATTTTGTACACATAGAGTTGAACAATAAAAGAAAATTAATTGCTCACAGAAGTGGCACCTGAAGGAAATGTTATCAAAATTAATTAGATTTGTTAAATTAGGAAAAACATTATTTGCTGAGTAACTCATTAAAGGTGTTTGCTAAAATCTGTCACAGCAGAGTAAAGCCTTCACAGACATGTTTATGAATTGTTCAAGTTTTCAGCGAAGGGACAAAATTCATGTTCAAAGAATCACAGAATTGTAGGGGTTGTTAAAATGTATGTTCAGATTTACAGAACCATTCAACATAGTCTGAAGTTTGCTATGTGTTTGCTGAGTAATTTGGATTCAAATACAAAGTTTTGTAGGTGTTCCTGAAGTTAATAATTTTATCTTTTTCCACTATCTTAATTGCAGAGAGGGTAGAAATTTAAATTTCATGACAGTTTTCAGAAAAGCTACAAGAGGACTATAGCCAAAAGATGTCTGAATGCTGTGTATTTACCTCCACACTTCGTTTTGCTGTTCAGTTTTATTCACATCTCTCTGCCCTTGTGAAGAGATTTGTACATGTGCATTTAAGTTATGCATACTAGAGCATAAACAGTGCAATAGGATGGATAAAGAGACAAGGTAGGTGGAACAGGCTTAAATACGCTTTCCATGTGAGGCCTACAGGTGCTTGAGAGCTGCATAGCTTTGGAAAGTGAACAGTAAGTTATAAGTTAACTATGCTTTGTAAAAATAATAGAACTACTGTATTCAGCATCTTGTAACTTGCATTGGGTCTCATGGAAGCATAGGAGAGCATTTTGTTGCTGACAGGACTGCATTTATTGGAACCATATGCAATTAATGCAGGAGTTCATAGGAACCTCATTATATGACCAGAGTCACCAACAATCTCTCTAAATTATGTTTCCACAAATGAAAAAAGCTCCTTTACCCCTAGATCATGCATTATAAGAAATGGAACAATCTTCCTTAAGATATGAGATTGATTAAGCTTTCCATAAATGTATGTTTATCTTTTCAGCTCCTGCAAAGATGCCCTAAACCAGTAGTCCTCTAGGACTACAAACAGAATTTTATTTTTTTTATCTTTCAGTTCTGGCTACATCTATATTACTAGTTTAGTTTAACACAGGAGTGTTCTCTTAAAGCAAATGTCACAGCTGACTTAGTATATTTGCTTTGCTTTGCATCTTGGAGCAGTCTCAGAATGTAATTTATATTCTCTTGGGATGAACAAAACAAGAGGAAGCCCTGCAGGACTGCAGATAATATACCCCTACAAGTATAGGGCAGTCAGCCCATGGGATCAGAACAGAGCCATGTTGAAGTGGAGACCCCAGAACACATACAGTGTAGGCATTATGACTTCAGCACTAACTCTTTCTCAAGTCAGATCTGTTCCCACAGCACTGCTTAAGATGCTAAACTACATAAGATATCTCTGGGCTTCTTATTACTGCTTATTCTAAAGAAGTTGTACCCCTTATTTCATGGGGTTTTTATCCTCCACAGAAATTTCTGACATTCTATGAAGTAATGTATGAAGCAGTGTGTCAGTAGACCAGCAGTAGAATTTATTTTGATCTTTTTTTCTTACTTCCTTCTTAATAAACAAACAAATAGAGAAATAAATATAAATAAATCCACATATCCAGGTCATGAGCAGACTATATCCGTATATATCAGTTGGTTTTAGCAATCCATCAACTGAGAGAATGAACCTGTCTCCTGAAAGTAAATCTGCAGGATAACATACTTTCACAACTGCAATTTTTTTCCTATTAGAATACAATTGGATTCACAGTTTGGAATAGTCATGCTTGGTTAGTAAAGGGAAAGAATTCTTTCCACAGAGTAGTCAGTGCTCAAGTGGAAAATCAGTTATGTTCATCACATCTGTGGATCCCTAGTATTTGCAGCCTTTTAGACTCCATTGATTTAATACCATCCTAACATCTTATTATGTGAGGAAATTATTCAGATACTGTAACATGGTTTTTCCCCGATAAATGTGATGACATTTTAGTTTAAGGAACAAACTAATGTCAAGGTTTAAATTCACATCTTAATTATATTTTTTGTTTAAATATGTCATAAACATTTTAAAATTCATTTAAAAGTCATTTTAATATTAAAAGTAATTAAACTTTTTAATAAATAAATGCAAATCTGTTGAAGTATCATTTTACATATCTTAAATTCTTCCAATTCTTCAGGTGAGAATCACTCAGGAGAAAGAATGAAAAGGGTGCACATAAATGAGACCAATGGCAAACTGCTCTGGATCTTAACATTTGTCAAACCTCCTGCAAACTTTACAGTTCTTCTGAGCACTCTTTATGTTTAACTTATTTCACATCCTGTTTGACTTTCTTTTTTATCTTCCTATACTCTTCCATAAATGAGAAAGGAGTGGAGATAATGTAGTTCTATGTTTCAAAAATTTTCTACAAGTTACAAGTTGCAATGTCGAATATTTATATGAATTTTGTGATTTTACCTCTTCTAAAAGACAATATTTTTAAATAGTTTTGAACTGCATTTGTGGGAATGATGACTTTCATGGATAATTATAAATCATTGTAGAACCTTAGAAATGGCATCCTCTTTTGGGCAAATATGAAAATAGTTGTCTCTTCTGTTCCTCAGCGAGCATCTACTAGAAGGGAGTTACAAATAGCCTTATTGCTCAGCAAATGTCAGTGTTCAGAATTGACCACCACCTGTGGCATCTATTCTGTCTGTCTGTCTGTCTGCCTGTATATTTTCCATAAAGAAAGACTTATTGTGCCTTCAGCTGGAAAACGATACTGAAGTGTTTATCAAATGGTGAACCAGAAGTTAAAGAAATGAGGATGAAAAAAAACATGCTTCCTGCTTCTATTGCTCCAAAGAGGAAATCAGATTAATGTCTCTGAAGGCAGCTTTTCAAGGCTGTTTCATTCAGTATTAAGGTTTCCATAAGTCCAAATCCCTTGACATTTCCTGAGAAATGTGAGGAATTCTTGATTGCCAATCAGAGGACTATCAAGTTTCCCACCCAAGGGGCCTAGACCCTCAGCCCAGTGAGGAGAAAGGCTGGAGTGGACCCATGGGAAGGAGCAGAGGTTGCTACAGGTAGGCAAAGTGCAAATATTTGGTTTATTTTTCTGCAGGAAAAAAAATGTTTCAACTTGCTTATCTGTTTTGTTTCAACTCAGTTTGCAGCCTCTGTCTTGCTGGGCTGGGAGACAGTGATTTGGAATTCGAAGAACATTTGTGTACCTGAATGAAGTCAGAGCATGCTTGCTTGGAGGGAAATGCATTACTTGTGTTGCTCACTGTGATGCAGCTCCTGTTGATTGAAAGAAACCTGCTGTGGCTTACTGCTGAAATTATAGGAATCTTCAGTAGCTCAGCCAACAGCCCTTGCAGAGAGACAATAACATAGAAGGGAAAATGCTAAGGTAGAATTATGTCGGTGGCAAAGCATGTTGTTTATATGAACTGTTCCTCCTATAAGACCAATAGTGACCTTGTCTCACAAAAGTCAGCAGAGTTTGTATCAGCAGTGAAAGTATTTGCAAGCATGTTCACAAACGGGGATTTTGCAGAAGTACTGGACATTTCCATCTGAGTTCCCTGCTGAGGATGGGGTAACAACAAAAGTGTGAGGAGCCAAGCCACCTCAAATCCCATTGTTTCACTGCAACCGATGGGCACGTCAATAATTTGGAAGCTAATAAATACTCCCTGTTCCCTTACTGGCTCTCCACATAACATTTCCTGTTTCTCTTCTGGTCTCTTCAGATCACTAACTATATATAGTGCCTACAGCAGAGTTCTGACACTAACTCTAACAGCCATAGTAGTAGTTATGCTGGAAAATGTTGTCACTTGCAATCCAGCACAAAAGCATTTAAACCCCCTCTTTTTTCAAAAAGCCTCGCAATCATGTTTCTTAACTGGTTTCAAAGAAGTTTAATTTCAGCTCATCACTGAAAATTAGTAGTCCAGAAGGCAGGAAAGGAAAATGGTCATTTTCATAAAAAGCATATTAAAATAAGATTTGATAAAATTAATTGTTTATTCTTATTTTTGATTTACATGCTATCTGAACCTGCTACCTAGTGAGCTATGTTCAATTATGGAATAGTCAAATTCTAAACAAATGAAGTTTTGCATGCTTAAAAGAATTAAAAGACTTTGAAGAATATGGCTAGGTTTTGTTTTTGTTTTCCTATTTTGTTTTCTTGCATTTTGTACAATCATTTACTTACTCACAGAAAAGACAATGTATTTTCTTCAGGCAATGTTGAACATATGCCCATTGTCTACTTGCTACGTTCTCATCAGTGCACTCCTTCATCATTTACTACTGTGACTCTTCACCCCTTGTCCTTTCTGTTTTCCCTCTTTACCATGTCCTCAAATGGCTTTTCAGCTTGAATCTAAGCAAGGTGCTAGCTCACAGCATTTCCTTTTCAGTCACCAGTGAAAGCAAGATGATACTGATGACTGAAGGTAGATTCTGTCAAGTAAGAAGCAAACGTAGAATTTGGCAAGTACACACAGCCCAGTACTTTGCGTTGGACTTACCTTCCCTCACCAGACAAGACTGTTTGAAAGTACCAGTACTATGAACATCAATACCTGCCCAGTGCAGGGAATGAGCTGGGGTTTTCTGAAGCCGAATATAAGAGCTGGGTCAGAGCAGCCACACTGTGCAAATGGGTTCTGTGGAAGCTCTCTCTTCTCTGAACCAGGTACTAGCAATGAAGTATTTGCTTCTGAGCAAACCCAAACAGGAAAAACTGGTCAGAAAAACTGACACAGGGAATGTGCTACTCATCTGAAGTGTTGAAAAATAAAATAAACTACATTAGTAACGCTTGAGATTTAAGAAGCAGTGTTGGAGGAAAAGCTGGACATCCTACGTATGCAAGAAAAAAGCCCAAACCCTTCAACAACAGCACCCAAACCAGATACAGACTTCTTCAGGTGTATGTGTTATGTCTTTGTGAATGATTAACACCAGAAAATGTAGAGCATGCAGGAACACAGTCTGGGGAACAACGCTGTCTTGGAAAGGAGAGAGATTTGATTACTTTCGAAATTGCTATCTCAAGTAAGAATGATTCATTGATACCAGTGGACACAAAAGTGAGGAACACATCATGTTAGCACAAACTTTTTTTTGCATATTGATTTCATGAAAAAAAAAAAAAAACTAAGTAAGGTGTGCAATTGCTAGGCAAGGAAAATCTGTTATTCCTGGATGTAAGGAAATAATTCTGGGAGAAAAACAGTGTTATATTGCACACAGAAGTGTGCAGAAGCTATAGCAAAGTTCTGTAATCCAACAGATCATCTTTTCATCACATTTGCACAGCTTCTAGTTCAATGGGAGTCTTGATCTATGACATTGGCCCCTAAGCTGTAATCCATATACAACACACGTCATTTGGAAATTAGTCTCCAGCTCTCAGCAGCATAGCAGATAATCACATCTAATGTCTTCTTATTCTGTGCTTCAAACATCCTCCAGTGAATTACATTAAGGCTAAGCTTCGTTCTCTTGCTTGAGGCTGTAAGCTAAAAGACAAAATGAATTAAGAAAATAAAGTATGCATAAATGTGGAAAAGCAAAATATTGTTTCATTCCCTAAAGCATCTGTGCTTCAGGAGGACCAATGGCAATATGGTTTATTAAAGATGATTCTGAATTATGCAGTAAAATCTCCAACACAGAGCCAGCCAAAGCACAGCTTGCTTAAAAAAACAGTTGCATGCAATTATTTGTCTATATTTTCTGAACATATTTTTCCTACTGTGTATGCTGTAGGCACATGTGTGCGACAGTGTACTCCTACTGAATTCAATACTATGTCTAAACTCACATGTGCTGAATTGCTTTGATGGATGTGGACCTTGGGTTCCCCTCCAAAGAAGAACATTGTCTTCTCTTCTTAATTAGTGTTTCGTTTTTTAAAAAATGAGGTCATTATATGCTGTTCTCTGTCACAGCTGAAACACCTTCATGTGCTGCACTGGAAATTCATGCAATTTCACTGGCTCTACACGAAAAAATCTCTCGGACTCAGCAGTCTAATCCCTAATTAGCTTGTGTTTCTTCTAAGACAACGATTATCACACCTACTGTTTAATGCCAGCTTAAGCAGCAGAACAATCTGAAGGGGGGGAAAACACCATCATCTGCATTAGTTTTACCCTAGTTTTTAAGTATCTGCTTTCTAATTACTAGAATCATTTACTGAGAAAGGATGGTAAACCTAACACAGGCACAACTGAATTCTTTCTGTTCTGCTACCTATTAGTTTAACAAAAGTCACAATAACTTATTTTCCTAATATTTGTCTGAAAAGTGGCAGAGTTCATCAGTCAAAGGGAGAATGTGAATGGTAAAATAAAGCCGTGCAGTGTGTTCCCGTTCTTCAGTGGCCACTCACAACAGGATCCTGTACACTTTCTGGCTCTTCCTCTGCTCTGCCATTCCTTGGTAATGGAGAGATCAGCACATACTCTTCCTGATATAAGGCAGGTCCTCACAACCTTGTTTGGGCAGCAGAGTTGCCAAGACCATCACTGGGACTGATTGCAAAAGCATAGCTCATGGTTTGGCCTCATATTTGTTCATCCCAGTCATCTCCATCCAGCCCACAATTTCCTTGTCTTTCCCTCCTATGTTTGGAATCCATAAAATAAACATGGTTAAACAAATAAAAAACTCAATGAGTAAATGAAAATAAGATAAATACATGAATACATGTTAAACAAATAAAGGTGTGGTTTTTGGGTTTTTTTTGTATGTTTGTTTTGGTTTGGTTTTTTTTGTTGTTTTTNAAATTAATGTTAAACCAATAAAGGGTTGGTTTTTGGGTTTTTTTTGTATGTTTGTTTTGGTTTTGTTTTTTTTGTTGTTTTTTTTTTTTAAATAAACTCTAGAATGCCATTCAGTTTAAGAACAGCTGTGGCCTAATAGTAGTTGTGTTTTGAGGCAGAAGCCAGCTCCTAAGCAAGGATGAGAGTCTGATAGTTTTAACAGTTCTATTGAATCTGTTGTCCTATTAGCTGCCAAGAGGAAGAGAAGTTTAGATTCTGTTACCATTCTGCTGAAAATAGAGTTTGACTTTTCTCCTTGAATTACCTTCAGTGAGAAAAAATAAAACATGAAATAATAAACTTGCATCTGTTTCATCTTTCATCTCCCATCTTCCACCACTTTTTCTCCACAGTCACATGCTGGATGTTCACATTGCAGCATAAGTTTAAATTCTAACGCATGGTAACAATTACCACTGGCCATATCTGTCTCATGCATGAACAAAACAAATAAGTGTTTGATATGGTAATAATGGTAATGGGTGGACAGTAGGACAGCATGATCTAGTAGGTCCTACCCAACCTTGTGATTCTGTGATTCTATATATACATCATTCCCCCACAGACAGAGGATATAGGGCTGACCTCACTGGGTACTGCTCCATGTGTTTGGAATGTGCCTGTATTGGTTCACTGCTATGGACAGTAAAATCAAAGAAAAATGTGAGAAACAATCCAACATGCCCTGAAGTTCAGAGCCCAGGCCCAGTGTTGGTTTATTTTCTGTTTAAGGTTTGAATTCTTCTAATGCAGTTCCTGTGTGTGTGTGTATGTGCGTGTGTAGTTTGGCCTCAATATTTCCTGAAGGAATGTGTCCGCACAGCTAAACAGAATACCTCCCTAGGGGCAGCTTTACAATTGCTGCAGCAGAGAGAGAAAATCAGATTTTACAAAGATTGAAATGGAGTACATTCTGCTAGGGTATTAAAAAAGCTTCATGCTTGACATAATTAATGGTTAAATTATAACATCAAAAATATTTTACTCTAGTGCTTTTGGATCAGGAGCCTTGAAACTTTGCCCAACTTTGGGGAAAAAGAAAAAAGAATGGGAAATAAATATAGTAAAATGATCAATATTTTCCAGCTATAAAAAGACTCCAACAGGGCACTTTTCCAAATCGTTCTTTAAACACGTTCCAGATGCTCTGTAAGTCCTTCTCTTCTCCTGAGGCTTGATCTGCTAACAAAGAGGTGTATTAAATACAGATGAACAAAAAGATCAGCTCACAGCACTTCCTCATGCTTGCAAATGCTGATTCCTCTTTAGGACAACTCAGCCCAGGCACCAGGTCTCCTTCAAAGAGGAGTCAGCATCCTAAGAGAGTAACAAACATATTTAACCTTCTCCCAGCAAGTTCAACACTTAATAACAGGGCTCAGGCAATCTCACTGAAGATTTTTCTGGTTCCTGATCCTGTGAAAGTATAAAGCTAAACCAAACCAGTTTATTGGCATCAAGAACCTACACACTGTGTTTGGAAACATAACTCTTCTTTCAAAGGTATGCGTAAAGCAGAATCAAAAGAGTCTGCTTTGATCACTTTGATACTTTCTTGAATGTTGCTCAGTTTCTTTGACTCTATTCGCCCCATTTCTTTGGTGTCAGAGTGAAAGTGTTGCAGACAATGCTATCATTCTCTGCCTGGCACACTGCTTTGTTAGCAAAGCACATGTACCTAAATTATGCAATAGGAATGATTGAGACTGTGCTTTTTACATGAACAAAGTTGGTGCCAAACTTTTTGTCAGTGCACAACTAATGAATAAAATAGGTTGATGTTCTGAGTGTGGTTTGTAGTGTGGCAGCTGCTGTGTTACTTATACATGTGCTTTTCACATTCCCATGAGCAAGTCTATCCTTTCTGAGAGCACCACATAGCTGCATGCTACTGCTTGCACAACAGCTTAATGTTGTGTTCATGCAGGGGTCTGGTGGGGCAACTGCAATTCTGCAGTCAGTGCAGTACTACATCCTCCTCTGGGCTGAGCCCAGAGGCCTCCACATTCTATTTAGGCAGTCATGGGCTCTTGCCTGGAAGACCACAGATCATGGTCATGTCTCTGGATGTCAAGTTCTCATATCAGCCAAAGTGATGGTTAGTTATCAGCACTCAAGACAGTGCCAAACTCCAAGTGCAGCACAGAAGTAGAGTTTCCAGCTTTCCTGGGCTCTGCAGGCCTTGTGCACCTGAATTTCTATAATTACGAATGATGGGGATGGGTTATATAGAAAGAATGTCTGAGGGACACTTCCCTTTTTGATTCCTATTACAAAACTTCCATTGATTAAAGTGCTTCAGCAAGAGAGCAGGACAAGGACCCAAGCACTGGAAAAGTAACAGGGGTACCAAGGACAGGGAAGTAAAAGAGAAAGAAGTGTGAAAACTGTGTGCACTATTCCAGGCAAGAAGGTTTCTGCTACTGAAATGGTATCAATATATCCCTGAAATCAACACTTTTGACCTATTCTAAGATTATAACCACATTTTTCATGTCAATTCTGACTTAGTGGCTTTTAACGATCCTAGCGTTAATGAGTAAATATGCTTTATTAAACATAGCTGCTTTTTTTTTTCATCCTCTATCATTACCAGATAATTAACCCTTGTATTATATGGGACATTTTATGCAAAAACTAATAGCCAAATACAGTGTTGACATTAATTATTTCCTTTAATTCAGTATTTTGTTTTAAATTATGTTATTTATTGTTTTAAATAAATTGTTTTAAACTATGTCAGTGGTAGGGTATAAATGACAATTCATATAGTAAAGATAACACTTAAGGCTGTGTAGTCTTTGCATTCCCTGGAAGCCATTATTTCACACAGACTACTTGATAATGATGTGGATGATGAATATATTAACTCTGGATAATTCAAGATAAGCAGACAGAGTTTTCCTTTAGTGTTTACCCAAGATTACTGGAGAATTGAGCAGCCTCTTTTCCTCTTGTGCATTTACATGTTTTCACCCTTTTGGGGCTATTTCCCTTGAGGAACAATGTTGTAACAAAGAACATTTAAATTGCTTCTGCAAACTTCAGCATGACTTTACTCTTGTATACTCTGTATATGTATATCAGGACACTTTACATTTCAAAAGCAACAGCTTCTCACAGTTTTAGAAGACAGCTTATTATTTCAAAAGAGCTTCTCATTTGCAAGGGTAGCCTAAGCTCTCAGCAAGAAGGATCATTGCAGTGACTCACTAGTTCTCATTGCTGATAAGATTGCTTTTTGCCCCAAACGCAGTTGGCTTGGTTTCAGCTTGGGAAACTTCTTTAAATTCACCAGTGACTTTGCCAGCTAGACAACAACAGCATCAGAGTGTGAATCACACCATTTCAATGGGCTGATTGTGAAATAAATATGAACAGGAACAGCAGGGGGCTGGCTTTTCTTTAGCAGTCACAGTTTCCTTTTCACTATATGCCCTTAAAATGCCTAGGCAGCCTATTAGCAGAGGAGAAGATTGATAGAATTGCATTTACATTTTAAATCAAGCCAAGTTCTGCTTCCCCAGCCACAACCCTTCTATGACATCAAACAAACAAACAAACAAAAAAAAATCAAAACAAAAAGAGAAAGCAGCAGTCGAATAGGAAGGAGGGAAATAAATGTTAATTTGCTTAGTCTTCTAATGGAAATTAGCTTAATGGACCAAAATTAAAAGTATCTCTGTTAAAAACCTTGGCTTGTTCTGCACATGAAAGGCCTAGCACTGCTACTGGGGTAATTAGTCACTCAAAATATTTCTATTCATGTAGTTCCTCAGTGCAGACCCAGCTGTAGTAGGTCTGTCTCAGATCTGTATTGTTATTTCTCTTTTATTTTGGGAACAATTATAAGAGTAAACCGAAACTTTCTAAACACGAGTCTGAGTAGATACAACACTGCTGAGAAAGTTTCTCAATCCACCATAGGATCTGGCTCTAGAGACCACAAATACCCATCCCTTGGACACTCCAAGTCCAAGTGTGCTGGCTTAACTCATGGCAATGGCCATGACAGTGGTCATTTTCTGGGAAGACACCCATGAGCCAGCTTTGCTGACGGGAGGGAACCTGTTCCACACTTCGTTTTTGAAGATGTTCTCCAACAACCTGCTTTGGCACCTAGATGTTACACTTAGTTAGACTATTTCAGACATACACAGAGCTACACTTCACATTTCTGCAACTACTCTCAGTCATCTGACTTCAACAAACGCAAACTAAAATCACTTGTAAGGATAGTTAGTCATCTGGGAATTCATTGAATGCAGTCCAGAAGCAGAAGAAGATTACTTTTCTGTTTTTAAAAGAGAAGGATCGTGAAATTCAGATTTAAATGCTAATTATATCTGAAACAGGCTGAATTTCTGACATGCTTCACTACTTTTTCTTTCAAGGCAAGTTGACAGAACAAAAATGTCGTGATTAATCAGTTTATTGATTTTGTTAAATAGAATGAAATTCCTCTTACTTTCATCACTTCTGGGTTTTATCAAGTAGAGAAATTCATCAGCTATTTCATCTTACTTGTATATTTCTGTGTCTCAGAAGAGTATTTCCATACAAAGTACTTGCCATATTGTTTAATTTTAGAGCACTGACTTTGAATCTGTTTCATATCTCCAGCAGGCAGCATAATGCTCTCTGTGAGAAAGGAGAAATAATGTATCTGATGGACTGAAAACAAGTTTGAACCTAGAGTGAGACTGTGGATCTGCAGAAGTCTGAGACTTGTGCCACGGGTTTCCATGGATGTAGGATTTCTTTCATTGTACCTGAACATTAAACGTGAAAAGCAATGTGTAGAAAAGAAAGCAGAACTATGGAGACACAATGCATTATATGGATACATGATTTGCCTTCTCAAACAATAATTTGTTTTACCTTGCAGTTGTGCTAGTCTGCTGGAAGAGCAGCTATCTGTGTCTAGAAATACTCACAGCAGCATAAGCTTTGATGTTTGCAGGTTTCTAGGCAAGAATAAACAGAAAGCTGAACCTGCCAGCATGCTAAGCAACAACTGGAAATCTCCTGAGCAGGCTGTATCTCAGCAGAGGAGTCTCTTTGAATCCCTCTTGGCTTGGACAGTTTTATCCACTTAATATCTTTGAGTAATGTAATGCTTCTGAAATCTGTGGGAATAACAGTCTTAGAAATGAAGTCCTTAATTTCCTCACCGATTAAGCACAGCACAGACAAGAGTTCCTTGGAGGGACAACCTCCATGAGCAGATAGCTCAGACCTCGCTCTGAACAGCCCTGGAATTCCCCAGTATCACAGATAAATTTGGAAGGTGCATACGCTCGTGTTGCTCTGATGCATTCCTTGCTGACTGACATCATTTTTCATCACAGGTGTAATTAGAGAGGATGTGATGCTGACCAGCAATGATAAGACTTGGAGTTATCTGCCATATTTGCATGTGTAAAGGAGTCAGAGAGAGAGCAGGAGAGAAGGAAAACAGGAATAACTCGTTTTTACTGCTGAACACTAAATCCAAACAAGGTTCACTCCCCATTAGCTTACTACTGAGATCCTCTCTTCGTTCTTAAAGCACAGTTGTAACTTAGGATAATGCAGTAAAACTCAGAGGCTGGCAAGGCACAAGAAAACAAGGCAGTTCTGCCACTGAAGAACCCCTGTTACCACACTGCAGGTGCGTCTGGGCTTCTTAGAGGTTAAATTGCCTTTTTCCTAGCAAGACACTGATGGCTTAAGGCTCTAAATCCCACACTACTCAAATCAATAAACCCTGCAGTCGCTGAAAAGAGTACCGCTGGCAGGACTAAAATCACATAATCTTCTGTCTCCCTGTCATTTATGGCAGCCTTCCCACAGCCTCCAAGGGAAGTGCCATTATCCCCATTACACAGACAGGAGCTGAGACCCAGATAAGTCTGGGTGTTGTCTACACTGCAGGGACAACAGCTCATGGGGACATCTCTGGGCAACCGCGGGCACTGCATTGACCTGCACACAGGGATGGTGGGAGCTTGCTGACTCACTGCAAGCATTCTTTGTCTAAGGACACCTAATCCCACCCCCAGCCATGGGCAGGACTGCCACCCACCAAATCAGGCTGCCCAGAGCCCCGTTCAACCTGGCATTGAATGACTCCAGAGGTAGGACACCCACAGCTTCTCTGGGCAGCCTGAGCCAGTGCCTCACAAGGCTCACAGCTTTGGAGTATGTTTCCTCAATATATACGTATATTTAAAAAAATAAAAAATAATAAAAAATAATTAAAAAATAAAACAAACATCAGTATTGAAAAAAGAACCCTGTATCACTAAGTAAACAAGGGGGACTTACGTTTAACAATCACAGAAAAACAGTGTTGCAGGGGCTAGTCCAGCAACAGCCCTGAAGTCCTGCCTGCCTTGTCGGTTGCCTGCAGTTTGGCCAAGCTGTGCACACCACCTGCAGGGATGTAATGCCAGTCTGGAAGATGAAAAGAGGCACACTGGGTCATCCCAGCTTAATGTGTGGGCATGCAGTACAACTGTACATAGCGTCCCTTCTGCACCATGGCAATGTGTGACGCTGCACAACCTGTATCCAAATTCAGTGTTGATGCCTTAACAAAATGCAGTATGGACAGTGCACAGGCAGAAGCCAGGAAAAGCAAGACAAGGTCTCAACCAAAATGTCAGGCTTTCCCAGAAGGCTGTGAACACCTCTTTTGTGCGGAGCTGGCAGCAAGCAGGGCAATTCGGCACAGCTTTGAAACGAGAAGTGGCACATCATCTGCAACAGCAAGCTCAGTCATGGGCTTTGAATTGCTTCCTAAGTATACAGGACTTTCTCTGTAAAGAGCTGTTTTGACTTTCTTTTCCTATTTTGCAACATAATAGGAAGCTGACTTCATAAAATGTCTCGCAGCTGATCCCAACTATTTTAAAATAAACATTTTCATTAAACAAGTGGATTTTCATATTAGAAAAAGTGATAGCTTGAAAGGGCTTTTGTGAAAAAGTTGGTGGAGGTCCGGGTACACTAATCAAAAAAGGGAAGAATTTCTGCCTGCATAGTGAGACCTTTGACTTTTAGAAAAATATTATCATTCGAGTTTTCAGTAACTTGGAAGTAAGAGAAAAACATAGCGGAAAAATACTTAAAAAGTAAAAAAAAGAAAAAAAGATTTGTATACAGTTGTGTCAGATAGGCTTTTAGTTTGCCTCTCAGTCTGTGTTGCTTTTGCTGTGGAATATTCCTTTTAGAAATGAGTAAATAAATGCACTGTGAGTAGATCTCATAGGATGCGGTGACTTCATAATCTTCACAAGCAGATAAAACTCAAAGAAAATATGTGCCTCAGTCCTTGGAACCCTTGAAGGAGTATTCTAAGGATGTGTCCATGGTGGAGTGAGACATCCATGTCATGATGGCCATCAGTAGAAAGTGATGCTGATTTTCTCCGGCTGTGCTGCCTTGTAACTCTGTCCCATCATTCCAAAGACTGGAAGAGCTGTGGGTAGCAGCTTCTCCATAGGTGCAGGCAAGTTTAGGTTGTGACATATTTTGATCTTTGCCCTTTCCCTAACCACAGCTCTCAGTGTTATTTCTGGGTCCATTTTGAATCTACTCTCTCAGGTGCTATTAGCCATTGTGAGGAACAGCTTGTTGTAACTGCATGTAAGGTCTTTTCTGCCCAAGGCATGATATGAACCAGAATTAATAAGCAGCTTTGCATAAATGACAAAATGTGATAAAAACAGTCATCAAAAAGTGTCTGAAGTTTCAAGGGCTTTGGTAGCTGCATAGATGGTTCAGAGTTGTTCCAGGTGCCAATGACTGAAAGGACTCCCAGTGCCTAATGTCACCAGCAAGTTCTCCTGAAAACCATGTGTGGACTATAAATTGAACATATTCATAGAGCAAGGATAAGATGATAAGCCACAAATAGAAGAAAACTGAGAAGGAATTTTGTCTTTTTTTGAATTGAATTGCATATTCTATGCACTGAGCTATGCAGAAGTGCTGACGAGCTAGGAAATGCTGGAAAATATCCATCTGGGCCAAAATCAACTCTGCATGAAATCTGGCCCAGAAACAGGAAGATTTAGGTGAGGAAATTAACTCTGGTCCTTGTTTTACAGCGCTTTCCTGAAGAAAAAATAAATAAATAAATGAGAAGATTTTTCTTGATATTTCAGAGAGTAGTTCATTTTTTAAATTTTCTGAATGGATGTTCATCTCAGAGTGGCTTTCCTTGAGTTAGTTTGTCTGGGACCAAAGAGAAACCACAAGGTGGGAATGCTGCAGCTGAGCAAAAACTCCAGAGCAAATTAATCCAGCAATTTTATCTCTTCATAATCCAGAGTCTTTTTTTTCATTTGTTTGGTTGGTTAGTGCTTTGGCAAGGTCTGGGTCCAGTCTTTGCCTTGCTTTCTGGGAAAAGATCCTGGTAGCTCAGCAAATTATTGCATTTTCTTGTTCTGCAAGAAGCCTCAGTAGGTGGATCATTTCCATGCCCACTGGTGGTAAAGCATCTCTACAAGTACACAGGACTCAGTAAGTCATAGAATCATAGAATGGCCTGGGTTGAAAATGACCTCAAATATCATCTAGTTTCAACACCCTTTCCATGGACTGAGTCTACAGTCACTTAGACCAGGCTACCCAGAGGCACATCCAACCTTACCTTGAATGCCTCCAGGGATGGGGCTTCCACAACCTCCCTGGACAACCTGTTCCAGTGCATCACAACCCTCTAAGTGAAGAACTTCCTCCTAAATCTCCTGTCTTAGTTTAAAACCATTCCTCCTTGTCCTATCACTATCCACTCATGTAAACAGTTGTTCTTCCTCCTGTTTATATACTCTCTTCAAGTACTGGAAGCTCACATTAAGATCTCCCCGAATCTCACCTCTCAAGGCAAGGATATTCACAGGTATTCATGCTGAAAATCCAGGCCTAGGTGGACTTCAAGTGCCAAGGTCTGAGAGTCAGGTGACAGACCTTTTGTCCTCATTCCCTTTGTTGCTACTTCAGAATTAAGTCATCCAACCCAGCACCTTCAGAACTGATAGAGAAATGAAATCCATGTTGGGTGTCCATGGATGTCACCTCTCGGTAAGGCTCCTGTGCCATGGGGCTTGCAACCCAGCTTGGGAAACAGGGCTTTGTATTAGGTCATAGGATGTTACACCCTTGCTTCTCTCACCCTAGGCAGCCGAAGTACATCTCAGTTTATATTGTAATACCAAATCACTGATGGAACCTTTCACATTAGCTCATCCTAAAAAGAGGGACTTTGTAACAGCTCTCAGTTGCTTCTGTCTGACCTAGACACTGGACATGGAGAGTTACTGTACAGGTGCTACTTGTCAAGGCACTTAGTTACCTTTCTTTTAGAGTAAGATCCATGGTGTTTTACTGTTGCTCAAAAGGGAGTCATGATCAAGCTCAGTATAGGTAAAATATCACGAAAGATAATTATGCTCACACCAAAATAGATGAATAAATAAAATTGAAATACTTGATATTGAAGACATTCTTAGCAGTAGTTGTATTGCTTATATCTTGTATGGAGAGAACATTTACACCGTTCAGAAATCTGCTCTTCTGTCAGAGTAGCTCCATTTTAGCAGCTTGCCAAACAACAATGAGGTAGAAGGGTAATATTTCTCTGCCACTCTCAGTTACTGTTTACAGTAATGAGATGATTATTAAGAGCCCATTTCTTTACTGGCAAGGCTCACACAAAGAAGCAACCTTTCCTTGGGTATCCATGAGGTAGCTTTGTTTAGGTCTACAATCCAGCTGCTGTGAGCCACCTTATTTTCAAAGGTAGAATGTTTTCCAGCTTCATCCGAACTCTTCATTTACTTACCTTTCCTAAAATAAAACCAACAGCCCATTTTCCAAAGGCAGACCTAAATTCCCACTGTTGGGACTCCCAGCAGATGAAATTTTTCCTTCCTCTGAGCGTATATATCACATTACCTTTAGGAGCACATGATGTTACTAAACAAATCATTCTTTGTAAAAGCGAAGTATTATATAACAAGACAATACAGTGCAGATCTGTTTCCTTGTTTTTTTCTAGATATTTGGGTAGATTTAAGTCAGAATCCTCTACAAAATACAGAATTCTTCTTTTTCCCAAGACTCTGGTTTTCTCTCCAAATCAAGTACCCTCCATCAGATACTTTTCTATCTTGATTAATACCAAGCTAGAACCTCAGTTTGAAAGGCGGTGGGTTTTACTCACTCTTTCGGGGGGTGGGAGGGTAACTTGTGAAACAAGCACTTCTTCAGTCAAAAGCACTTCCATTTTACAGGACAATTAACATCTAGCAACATATGTTCAGTCCCATGCCTGCTTCCCAGCATCTGGATGTCCCAGTTCCATCTGGAATCTAATAAAGGAACAGAGCCTCATAAATCTAACACAGAAAGCAAAATGGTGTTTATACATTTGCAGCATCCATATAGAGGTGAATTAATTCTATTTGAGACCACAAATGTGTAAATATACAGCTGTCCCTTGGTAGTCATTGCAAGCACTATTGGCTTTGATTTAGAAATAGTGAGTGCCTGCATAGGTTGAAAAGAACAAATGATACAGAATCAGAGATTTCCTTTAGAGCAGTAAATTTTCATGCCTGCTAAGGATGATAAGCAAGTCTGATCAGCACTGTCAGCATAAGACAACAGTGCTCACAGGATGCCTATCCACATGTACCCTATGCAGTGATGCAGCTGTAAATTACTTTCTCAAGAATGACACTTATGTGCCAAAATATATACAGGATAAGGGCCTCTGGCCCTTTGATAACCCTGTACTTTTTCTTACACTTATTTCTCTTGCTTGATATGCTCACTCAGTGGTTTTCTTTCTGGAATGCAGCATGCCAGCAGTGCTTGTTTTTGTTATCCTTGTTCCCTCTTTCCCCTGCTCCAGGGCAGGAAAGTGCTAGCAGCCCTGCCTCATAGGTTGGCAGGAAATTTAAACCAGCAGCAGGCTGCTCCTCGGACCACCCCGACTTTATTTTTTTTCCCCTCATTGATGCAGACTATTTAACTGAGGGTTGACTTGTCAAACTTACCCATTGATGCTTAGCAGGAGCTGCCCAGCTACTGACGGGGATTTTTCCCTCCTTGCCTCCACCCCTGGACAAGATCCCCAGGACAAAGATGCTGCTGAGCCTGCTTGCTCTGCTCTCTGCAGCTCTGCTAGTCAGAGCAGCCCCTCCAACTTGCTACTCCAGGGTTTTATCTCTGAGCAAAGAAATCACCGAATCCTACAAGGAGCTGCAGACCTCCAAGGCTAAGGTGAGAGCCTAAAAACTCCTAAAAGACATTGTAGGTCGCTTCCTTTTGATACAAGTTGCTCTCAAAAAAGAAAAAACAACAATGCAACAGGTCTATCTTCTTTCCTGCAGGACCCATGTGTGGAGACACTGCCCAGGCTGTACTTGGACATCCACGTAAGTTTTCACTTCCTGATGTGCAAGATAAGCAGTTACTGAAAAGAGAGCTTAACTCTTAAGACTGTAACATCAGAAGAGCAGTTTAAAATTATTTTTTAAAAGCTTCATTAACTAGAAAGATTAGTGACTGAAAAAAGAATAAATCTCATTTTGAATCTTATTAAAATCCCAATGGAGCTTCTGATATTTTGTTTTGAAATTACTGTCATTTCTACATTGCTTATTGTGACAGAAGCTAAATATGCACAACAAAACTTTGAATAATAGTTTAAAATAAAAAAATGCAGAATATCTTTATTCAGTAAACCTACTTCATTTTTTATCACGTGGCTTCTGGTACTGCTTTTTTAACTAACAGAAGTGTGGGAATATCCTACTTTTCCCCTTTTAAATAACCATTTGTTATGTAAAAGGGAAAGGGAAGTATTCTTGAGGTTATAGAATACAGAGAGAAGTCTACAGTAGACATCTCCCAGGGAAGACAAAATAGTCTCCTGTGCATGTATGTTGTATTTGGGATATCTGACGTACTTTGCTGCTGTTCTCAGTGTTTCACTGAATAACTAAGTAAAAGAAAAATACACAATCAAGTAAAAATGCCTGACACATTCATTGGAAGCAATTACACTGCCAGGTCTTGCAAGTCAGATCTCTTCAGATGCTAACTACAGAGGTGATAGTGCCTTCCCTCAAGACTGAGCAGTGTGATCTCAGTGCATCAGTTTCCCTTGCTTTATAATGTGACCTGGAATATTTATTTATCTGCTGTACTAGGATGCTCTGAAATTAATGTTTTACACACTTCATTTTAATAATACAAGTTGTGAAATAAAATGATCCAGAAAAAGTTATTGCCTTTCGTATGAGAATAGAGAAATTGTATCATAAAATATTGATAATCTTGTTCACCAGTAAAATGAGGCACTGTCTTAAAAGGGAAACAGTCCACCTTTTTTGTAGGCAGCCCTGCCAACTACAGGAATGGGATTTATTGTTTTGGCACTGCCAGCTCCCAAGGGATGTGGGAAGGAAGCTGGCAAACCAGGACTGTGCCTGCAAAACTTTCTGAGCACTTATTTGAACCAAACTCCTTTGTTATGACATATTGAAGGTTAATTCCCCACACTAAAGGTTACATAAATCACACAGACACAGAGGTAGGAATTCAGGGTTCCCACAGGGGCAATAAGAATTTTGTTAAGTGATGGAGAAGGACATAAATCTGCATTTGTGCAGTTACAAATACTTCTTTTGCATTCTTTGCAGAATTACTGTGTACTAACAAAACTCCGTGACTTTGTGGCCTACCCCAGATGTGAGAGAGTGCTGGAAGTGAGCGATCTGAAGGAAAAAGCCCGGAGTCTGTACACCATTATGATCTCGTACTGCAGAAGGGTGAGTCAGAATGAACCGACAGGGACACAGTGTTCATCTCCCTCCATCTTTACCCTGCCTCCTGACATCAGCAAAAGTGAATCAGGGCCTGACTTTCTCACATTTGCACTATCCTCTGTCTTCCTTCTTATAACGTCAGCCATTTCTTTTGTTTCTACAGGACTTGGCATTCCTTACCGATGACTGTAATGCCCTGGAAAGTCCCATCCAGACTTCCATTGAGTCCTCTGAAGACATTGACAGCTAAAATGGAGTCAGCCCCAAAGTTGTACCTGAGAAATTTTCAAGGAGATCAAAAGTCAAGATGCATATAACACTGTCAGCTACAGCATTAGACCTTTTTCAAGCACACTAGCAATATTGTTTCAGACCTACTCATTTTTCTCAGCCTTGGCAGGAAACGAACCACATACCTTACATACCTGCAGAGCAGCTAGGGAAACTATGGTTAGAAAGCAGTTTTTTATTTGGCAAGGTATGATATTTCAGCTTAGCCAAATGTATAAAGTCTGTTCTGTTTAAACACTAGGTACTAGATTTCTAAACTCTTCTATGAATAACTGGATTAATAGAAAATGTAGTATGATCTATATCCTGTCCTAAGAAGTTACTTTATTAGATTGGCATGGAAGGGACTTTGTTTCACTTAAAGCATTTGATAGAAGTGTAATTCTGTACTGGCAGACTTCTCTCTATCTGTATGGATCATATACATATGCTGGTAACTTTTGATATCAGATGTGTAAGAGTAATGATGGAAGTATCTCGCCTGAGTGAAAAATTAAATAAAAAAACTTCTAACCCAAGATGCTTGCGTTAATGTATGTCTTTCAAAACCAACCAAAAAGGTGTCATACTTCTAACTTTTCACAGCTACTTGCAAGTTGTTTTTCACAGCATAAGCTATCTTTAGCTTTGTCTCCATAGCAATGCAAACTTTGCTGTGTCTGCACAATTTGTCAATGTAAAAGTTTCTACTGGGAGAATTTTTCCTGACAGCAAACCACTTTCTTAACACAATTAGCAGTAATGTTTGTAAGAATGTAAGCTCTGAGGCTTAGAAAGCTTCTTGAGAGTTTAGACAGATTGTTAGGTTTCTAAGACTCAACTCACATAATGAGATACTGAGATTGATAAAATTTCCAGATCAGCCAATCAACAAGATTGGAAAAGATTTCCGAGATCATCCAGACCCACCATCCCTGCCTTCTCTCTCTACAAGTGGCTCCTCTCTCTCCTGTATGATGTTGTCTGGAATGCCTCTGCAGCACTGCCCAGCCTTCTGACTTGTTCAGTGATATCATCATATTTTATTAAAAAAAAAATTCTTCCATTATATTATTGAATTATGTGACAATCATGGTTCCTCTATCATCATCTGCCATTCCAGTGAATATCTGAAGGTATAAAACAAAAATGACTGACAACCCTTAGGGAAACAAAGAAATCATAACAACTGATTTAAAGGAAGAAATTTGTATGTGGAGGGAAAAAAAAAAGTTGCTTTTTTTTTTTTTAAATGTTGGATTTACCCTGTTCAATTGAAATTACTTGTCATTTTTTTAGCTAGGTTTCTGGTTTCATCATAATTCTGATACAAATTACCCAAACAATTTAGCTTAATACCATATCTCTATATCAAAAGCAGGTATGGATTCATATAAACTAATCCTCTTTCGTTTGCTCCATTACAGAGAAATACCATGCATAAAGATCTGTACATTTGTTAGTCAGTCCATGTCCATTTGATTAATTTCTAGTGAAGGAGGGAATCATGAAGGAATAAAACATGAAAATCAGTAGACACCTACTCAGTGTTCATGCTTTAGACTAGTTAATGCAACATCTTTGTACCTCAATTCACTTATTTTGAAAATAAATAACAAAGCTCCCAGGAACACTCAGATCTTAATATAAATGATATTTTCATGTAACAGGTAGCAGAGACCTAAACAGGAAAAATAAACTCCAAGTGAAATCAAAATTTGTTCCAGGGCTCCAAAGAAAGAGAACACAGCTGTGCAAACAGAATCTATTAACCCAATATTCTATTATATTCTATTCTGTTTATGATCAGAAAATTTACTACATTTAGAAGAAAATGATCCTGGCCAAATTAATCCTGAAACCATTGCAGAAATCTCTGTTCCTCCGAACTTGTAACATCTGACAATGTCACTGAAACACAGAGTAAACAGGGAAACACTGAATTCTGGAGAGGTACTGAGGGAAGAAGAGTCTTCTTTTCTCTTTTGTTTCACTTGTAAGTGTAGGATCAAGGAATGTGCCTTTGCAACTTTGTACTTCTTCCTTAAATTTGAGGTCATCACCCAGATGACAGTCATCACTAGAGGCCCTTGCAATCCTCTAGTGTGTTATTCCGCCCCTGGGCAGTTCATAGGGATTCCCATTCACTCATGTTTCTCTATGGCCACAGGACAATGGACAGCAGTAAACTCCACATTCTGATCTAGCACCAGGCAGAGCTCCAAGAAGGGCAATAGCTTGGACAGTTCCATTCTCAGAAAAATCATTGTGTGGCTTGACTTCAAGGATTTATCTCCTCACCAAGCCAACAAACTCCATAAAAGATCCTGTGCACTCAAGAGATACCAATACCATATTTTCTGCATCACTTGGACATTTCCAAGGCCAACTCCTTCAACAGGAACTATACCCTGGAACAAGAACTCCTATTAACACATTGGCAGGGAGCCTGATAAGTGCACACAGAATGCGTAAGCATCTTGGCTCGGGAAAAATTGCAGGTGGAGTTAAACCACTCAGCATTCAAACTTTTCCTCTCTCTAACCAGGAGCTCTCTTACTGACCGGGAAGCAAGCAGTGTTGGTAAAGTATCAAGGCCTACACACTTCCATACACACACTAGAACCACATCCCAGCCCCTGCTTATTTTACCACTTTGCAAAGACAGACACAGTTGTACGTGCAGTATGGTCACCAAAGGCCACAGCATTGCAGAGCTGATACAAGGACCAGTTCTCATGCTTGAAAGCTGGCAGCAGGCAGAAAAAGCTGTTAATTTTTGGCTGTTTTCCTACCTCCAACTGTCACAGGTTTTAAACATGGGCCTGTTATAAAGCTAGCGTTGTGGCTTGGCAAGCAAACTGCGTGTTTCCTTCCCCACAGAAGCCCACACAACTCTGTCTGTAGAGCTAGACCTTGGCTAAGGTATGATCAGGTATCTACGGTACTTCTTTGATCAGTAAGTTCAGTTTCTTCAATAGTGACAAGGACATACCATTTTCAACACAGTCCTAGTGTGGTTACTCACTAACAGCTCAGTTCTGTTCTGTAGAAGCTGATACAAGCAACTATGCATTTTGGAGACTGCAAATACCTGAGAGGCCTGCAAAAGCCTATCCTCCATTTGCACATGTCTGTTTTATTCCCAGAATCAAGATTTATCTGATCACTGCTGTACTTTAAGTATATTCCCCGTGGTTTATTCTGTGATTATTTCCATATCTTGAATGTCATTTTTTAATGGGAAGTGTGATGAAAGCAGACCTATGCTCTTTCAGTTCACAGTAGCCTACTGTCGCTCAGTCTTAATGAGATTTGTGATTAAATTAACCCTTTTCATGAACAGTACCTTTTTCCATGTTGCAGTGTCAGGGGAAAACAAACAAACAAAAAAACACTGATAAATAGAACTAATCCACTTGTAATTTCCCAAGAAATTTTGCGCTACTCCCTTTCAGCAAACCTGTAATTTTACCAACTTTATAATTTACCTTTACACCGAGTTTACAAGACACATCCACTCAACTGAACATTTACTCCCATATCACAACAGTTAATGCTCCTGAGGACCCCAACTAAGACAAAGATCACGAAGAGATTAAGGAATACGTATTTGTTGTAATTTGTCACTTGGCTTCTTGCCTAGTTTGGTCAAACTACTACTAAAAACACATAAACAAATTGCACTTCGTTGTATGAGAGTACTGCAAAAAACTGCAGAAAAATAAAGCATCTGTTCTATTGTCATTATCTTAGATGTTTGTTGAAGAGAGCAGTTAGTCATACTGAATCTTAACGAGGTGAAAATTGCAGGTTTGGGGGACAAAAATTAATCAAAAACATTAATTCCCAATGCTGCCATAGTATTTTACAAAGAATTTTACTAGAAGCAGTTCATTTGACATCTTTTCTTTACAAGCCATAGGCCCCTACAAAGGCACTCTTATCATTTAATTCCCCATGGACTAGATTTTGGAAAGACTAGAGAAGAGTTGAGAGCTAGAAAATGTCTGACATCCATTTTTTGCTCCAAGTCAGAAAAGAGGGCAGCCTTCAAGCAAACAATTTGAGGTGACAGGGTTTTATAGACTTTTCAAGGATAACATCAGATTTGCTACTTATTAGTAGAGTACAGAATAAATGCTGAGTTATAAATTTATTTTAAAAAAGAGAAAGAATGAACAGGAAAGCAGTGGGGAGGAATCTGATCTTTAACTTTGCACTTCTTTTGGAGAGGGGTGTTATTTTGCCCAAACAACAGATTTAAGTGCTTTTGGTACCATTCCAGCTCTCAAGACATACATGGCATCTGTGGGTGGAGCTAATGGGATGCTGGCATATTTTCCTGAAATTTGTTGCAATGCCTATTTCTTATACACAATGTTACCTTACATTACAGTGCTCAAAATTAAACATACAAACTTCAATGCCAAGTAGCACAGAAAGATCTATCAGTAATGTGCCAACAATAGAAAAATGCAAATTTGTAATTTTGAAAAACCTAGAGACACTGTTACATCATTTAAATTGTAAGATTAACATACGTTGGAGTACAAGTTGGCCTTACTACACTAAAATGAAGCAAAAAAGCTTTAGATACGGAAAAGCAGTGGCTGCACCATTTGCTGTACAGGTAGATAATATAAAGCCACACTGGATCCATACATTAACTGTTTCCTTGTCTTTCACACTTGCTGACATGAGTAGTTCGTATACTAGCTGCTAAATAACTTTTCTACTTGGGATGGAAGTGGTCAAATTGCCTTTTGGCAATGGATTCCAGTCCATGTTATCTCCTCAATCACATCCAATCATTTGGAAGGATGGTAGCTGCCTGGGATCAAAACTGCACACAGCAGCGTTCTAACAGTTTCCCAGTATGGACTGGCACGTTTCAGTATCTGGAAATGTTCCTAACAGTATTTGAACAAATAAATAAGAGACTGATTTTGAAGCATAGCAGTTCAGTTCTTCTGGGGGAAAAATTGTCTTTTTCAGACTACTAACTCACTTCAGGTTTTATGATTTATTTCAAAAATAATATGAAAAAATCCAGGAACTGGACTCTAAACCTGACCTGTTTCCATGCAAATTTTCATGAGAAAAGTATTAGGTAAATAGATTAGAAATGTGCTTTGCCTATTGGGGGAAAGGTAAGCATGTATGCAATTTTTATCACTTCAACTAGAAGTACTTCCAATGATTCAGGAAGGAAAAATGTTTCTGGAGGTCACAACTATTATTTGTTGGTCAGCATTGTTTGCTGCTGCTCAATACAGAGGAGAGGAAGCTTTTTCTGCATTTGCAGAAATTAAGCTATTTTTCTTCACTTTGAAGATCTCTGAGGTCCTATAAGTGCTTGGCTGTTGCTCTTTTCTTATGACAGCCAGACAGCCAGAATATGTGAGTTGGAAAAGCAGGCTGTTTCTCAAAAGAATTTTGCTTGATCAGGACATGAAGTCCTGGTCAAGGAGGCAAAGGAATACACTCAGACTGTTTTAGTACCTTCCCCCTTCTACTTGATAGGAACTGTCTCCTGGCTTATAATCCCAGTCATTAGCTATATGCATGGGAATTATTTACTTTTCGTACTCACAAGCAGCCCTGTTCATCTTTTAATTGTTGTTAAGTCTATCGTTTAACTTAGTTTCCTCCTCTGAAACTTCAATAACACACTAAGTTATTTCTACATGGTAGGAAAGATCTAAGTTGTCTGGAGTTTTTTTGTTGATTTTAAAGAGCTAGGAGACAATCTCCATTAACTCAGTTGCAAATTAAAGCATGTAGTGATCATTTTTCATTCAGCCTTTGCACAGAACTGTGTTGTACAGCCTGGCCTTGGCCTATGACCAACTGCAGCCCTCAGGATTTGGACTAAGCCACAGCCTCCTCTAGGAGTGCAGTGGATGATGCCATTATGTATGGTTTTCTTCACTCATGCTGTGGTTTCAGCTGAGATTAAATTAATTTTCTTCATAGCATCTTATTGTAGTTCTGTCTTTTGGATTTAGGATAAGAATAATGTTGATAACATACCGATGTCTCAGTTGTTGCTGGGCAGTACTGCATAAAGCCAAGGATGTTTCAGCTTCTCATACTATCCTGCCAATGAGGGGAGCTGATGGGGTACAGGAACTGGGAGAGGACAGAACCAGAACACCTGACCTAAACTGGACAAAGGAATACCCCATACCACATGGTGTCATGCAGAAAAATAAAATATCCTTATCTCCTTGCCTGAAATAAAACCAACAGAAGCCTCAACTTTTTGCTGACCTTCACAGTCACATTTTTTAGCTGATCCCAGTGGTCACTTTGTCACCTCTGCAGAGCAGGTGGAAGAAATGAGAATGGAGAGGAGGGAGAGACAAGCTGAAGTAACCTATAGCTTTGTTTCTTCAAAGAAAGATGATTAAATTTCTTCAGAACAGTTTTCCTCAATCAACTGCAAATGCATCAGACTTGCTCCAGACTCCTGTAATGACATTTTATCACTCACATCCTCACAAAACAGCCTCATTCGAAAATTATGCAAATAGAATCATTTCTAATCATCTCTGTCTTCAAAGGAAGACAACAAAGAGTTGCTCTCAAGAAAATCTATTGATAAGGGTAATTATGCTATTAGGTCTTCTCAGTCATCTCTGCATACATACAATAATTACTTTCAACTTAGAATCTTTCATCAGCATGGCATAAAAATCTGGATAAAGATGTAGACAGGTAAAGAAAAGTCTGTGAAGTGCTTTATGTATATTAATTACATCTCATAATACCTCTGACAACTCAGAAAGAGATTATTTAGTTTAAGCATTTATACCTCTAAATCAGACTGCTTATTTAGTTATTTAAATGCAGTTTGGAGGATCTACACACGAACACTGTGGCTTGTTTAGCATGAGAAAACCATCTGATGATAATGCCAAAAATAAAGCACATATCATTCAAGTCTTTTCCTCCAGCATTCTGATCACAGCCTTTAGTCACATATCCCCACACTGCCTAGGAGGAGCTCTCAAATTTACTGACAGCCAGCGTTTTACACAGCAATCAAATGGATCTTTATTTCACTGTGCCTAGCAAGATTTTGACCAAAGCTAGATATGTGGTTCAAATTTAAAATAGATTTATAATGCTTATGCTAGAACAGGTCTAAAGTATTTTCCTCTCTGAAAAAGCTCTTGTCAAGTCAGTGAAGGGCTGTTCTATTCTCTGTAACTTGTATCTCTCTGCGGCTCACGTGGGACACATGGTATTGAAAAACAAGAACTCAATCGTTAAAAGAGGATATGAAGGTCACAGTAAACTATATTATGCATATTGCTTTTTGGAAAGAACACCATCCAAAATTCAACAAGAAACTTCAAAACATCTTTGAATTCCTCGAACAAACTGAAATTCTACAGAAATGAACAGAATTTTAACCTTTCTGTTAGGGCACAGTGATTTCTTACTTCCTTCAAAAACATTCCTCAACCACCACCGAGTCTGTATGATGCAAGTGCCTTCATAAACACTACAAATTCTTGTTCAGACATTAAGCTAGAGTTTATGTTAAGGACACAAAATTCTACTCTTTTACCTCAACAGTCACATGAGACTTCATACAGTAAAAACACTAGACAGCTGGTGAAAGCCAGGAGTCTTTCAGGATCAGGGTCCACAATCCTAATTCAAAAATGAGGAAAAGGAACAAATATTTTCACTAAATGTTAATTTCAGGGTCATTGAGCTGGTCAAAAACAAAACAAACAAACAAAAAAAAAACAAAATAAACCAACCTGCTCAAAAACAGTTAACACTTCTTTGAAACTGGCTAAGTACTACATAAAAAGTTTTAATGCCACATTTATGATAAAGATAGTGAAATTGGCAATATGTCACACTTTTCATCTTAGGTTTCTTTGTTTGTTTGTTTTATTTTTTTGTAAACTTATGGCCCCTTAACTAACTACACTGGTTGGTTCAAGCACGCTTCACAATCAAGCTTTTGGCATTTCACCATTTTTGCTTTTCAACTCCACAAATTTATGACTTCTAGTATCAGACTGCAATTCAGAAAGATGCTGAGTGGATTACTTTTCTCTTCGCCACTCCACTTAGCTTCATCGATTTTGAAATCTGCCTCTCTACAGCTGACTCAGGGTTTATTGTTAACAATACCCAGACACAATTTGATGGTACTTGATGCTGGAGATAGTTTGGGATAAATTGGAGAAAGATTGCCATAATACAAGAAGGAAAGAGGATCAGCTTTGCCTCTGTAAGCCTGGAATATGAAAGGTTTATTGTCAGATTTAATTTATCTTTGCTGGGAGATGCATGAACTTCAGGAGATAAACTCATTCCAAAGGTGTAGTAAACAGTGCACCTCATAAAAACTGTGTTCATTTATTCTTTCAGCCAATTCCCATAAATCAGACTCTCAAGATACGACTTACTTATAAATAGACCATTGTATTAAGGAAGCTGTATAGATAGTAAATCTATTCCGCTGAAATTACATTCCCCATATTCCTTTCTTTTCAAAGATATCTTTACCCTCACAGAAAGTAAAGTGAAGTGCTGAGAAGTGTACATAAGTGAACAAGGAGCTCCTGGCAAAACTCAGATATGAAAATGAAGCACACTAGGTGTGGAATCGGAGTCAAATGATCTGGGGGGAATAGTGAAAGACAGTGACTGGGCACACTGGGATGTGATTTGGCGAGTCAAAGCCTGCCTGGAGATGAATTTCCAAGAGACACTAAGAGCTTCTACAGGTACATTAGCAGCACAGGTCCATTGCTGGAAGGAGACCTTATGACAAAAACCCAGTAATGAACAAGACACTCACTGCCTTTTTCACTCCCATGTCTACTGGCGAGATCTACTTTCAGGAATCCCAGGCCTTTTTTATCACTTCGACTATCCAGGCCCTTTCCCACAAACTAGTGGGAAAGCCTGCAGCAAGGAAGACATACTGAGCATAGAATGGTCACATTTAAACATCCTGAGCATATACGTATCCATTCAGCCTGACATGTTGCCCTCAAAAATGCTGAGGGTTGATGTCACCGTAAGGCCACTGTCTGCTGTATTTGAATGGTTATGAAGAATATCTCCTTCTTTTCAACACTGGTAAGGCACACTCAGATTACTAGTCTTCCCCTCAAAACACAGTACAATACTGAAGTAAGTTCAATAAGGGGTCACAAAGATGGTTAAGGACTTGGAGTATCAGACATACAAAAAGCAGAGAGTTGCAGCTATTTAACCCAAAGAGAAGATTCAGGGCAACATTTTCAATGCATCTAAATACCGGACGGAGAAAGTGAAGACAATGGAATCAGTCTTCTCAGCTGTGTCCAGTGACAGAACAAGAGACAACTGACACAAACTGAAACATAGGAAATTCAGCTTGAAACATAAGGGCCAAAGCAGGGAGAAACTCTTACTGTGAGGATACTCAGACCTTCCGAAGGGTCAGCCAGTTCCTGGAGGGACAGTTTAGATAGGGTATCAGGGGGAAGTCTTTACAGAGAGGGTGGTGAGGTGATGAAACAGGCTGCCTAGAGAGGTTGTGAATGTTCTGTCCCTGGAGGTGTTCAACACCAGATTGGATGGGGCCCTGTGTAACCTGGTCTAGCAGCAGATCTGGAGGTTAATGGCCCTGCCTTCAGCAGGGGGGTTGGAACTTGATCCTTGGGATCCCTTTCAACCCAAGCCATTCTATAATTCTTTGATTCAGACACTGGAACAACTTGTCCAGAGAGGCTTTGGAGCGCTCATTGTTGTAGATGTTTGAAATGCAAATGGACAAGATCATGAACAACCTGTTTTAGTGTACTTCTCTTTGAACAGGTCATTAGATTAGACTTTCTCCAAATCTGAACTGTTCTGTGATTCTGCAATTACATACAGATGGTTTTGAAGGTATGTATTCCTATCCAGCAGCACTAAAGGAATACAGGCTAGTGGAATTCTACCAAAGTTATCTGAAAGGTATATTTGGTTCTAAGAAGGGAAGGACCTCAATTGCAATTGAGTCTTGTGTAATGGACTGAAATACAACAATTTTTTACTATTGCAACATTTTTCCCTAAACTGTTAACCTCCACGATAGAAAGGTTAAACATAGACTTGGTCAGAAGGGTTCCAGCAGTAGGGAAGGATAATTGTTTTTAAAACCTTTGCTGGAATTTTCCATTTATTAGAAACATTTGCTCATGTTTACACTTGTAAACAGGAGAAGGGGGAAAATCCTTAATAATATTTATTATCTGGGTGACAGTCATCTTCCCTGAGAAAGGAAAAAACAAACAAACAAAAAAAACCCACCAGTATTGTGCAAGAGTAGATGATAGCATGGAAAAAGCCGTAGACTAACCATCATTTCAGGAGTTACTGCCTTCCCATATTTGATTGTTACCTTTCTACTTCTGCTCTGTGACCACAAATTCAGTGTTACGAATATTGCTCTAGAGAAGACATTTTCTTTTGTCTCCTTTTTAAATTAAATTCCTAACTGAGTCTTTGCAAAGAAGAGATTTAATCAACAGTAGAATCATCATCACCTCTTGACAAAACAGGATGATATAAAGAGATGCAAAAAAGCCTTCTGATACTCCTACAACTCACACTGTATCTTTTCCCTTATGAAGAGAAACAATATGTAGATCATTAAATATTCTCTAGCTCCATAGGAAATACAAGAATTTAATGGCTCTCCAGACTGTTGTCACCCATTACCAGCTTGTTCAGTGACTCTGGTCTCAGTGAAACAAATTAGATAAATATAGATTTAATGACTACCTATCTAATCATTGCACTGAACAAGAATGGATTTAAACGCAATTCAAAGAAGAAGCTGCAAAATTTTCCAATGTAAGAAAAGTTTTGTAAGGGAAATCTGTTCCCAAGTAATTACTTAATCCCCTTATTAACAGCAATGGTTCATGCTGTTCCAATAAGAGAATTATAACAGTAAGCTTACGTAAGGCTCTCACCTGGAGGATATGAATCTCTTTATATCAAGGGAAATCAAAACCTACTTCTCCAAGTGCACAAATACTAATTGAAATCTTACGAAGACCTATCCCTAAATTAACCTCTATGTGTACTACCAACACAATGTAGAGGAATACATTAGAGAAATCACCCAGTTGAACCATACCTTGCAAATATTTAGGCATGAACAACTTCATTTGATTACTTTGAATCCAAGATATTAACTTAAATCTAAAACTTACCCAATATGCCTGAACAAAAAGCTCTCCAGAGGATAAACTCTCAAATATCTTGAAGATAACTGAGCACAAGTGACTGAAAAATTGGATCAGTATAACTGAAAATGTTAGGAAATCATGACTAAACTTGATACCACTTGTAAAAGAAAAGAAACAATACTGTAAAAGGATTTAGAGAATATTTTATGTTCTTACATGAAAAAAAAAAGGTGTGGCAAGAAATAAGCTACTCACATGACAGTAACTCTATCACCTAGTTCCTATGATATTAACAGAGTCCTAGTTTGTCTGTCAGATTAAGTCATGTTATAACATGTTTAGGCCGTATTTTACCTAATGATATGTTGTGTAATATACATATAACATTTTATCTAATAAAAACTAATGAATGGGTTGACTTAATCTTTAGAACTTCCCCAGAGAAGTTTACCTTCTGAAAATGAGGAAATTTAACTCCAAGCAGTCACATCTGGAAAATAATGAACAGGGAAATTCAATGCTCATTTACCAGACAAGTGCAACAGCTTTCCCTCCCTTTTCTATTCTCCCCACCCCAGACTACTGGGACTTTTGGAATGAATATTTCCAAACTTACAATTTTTTTCTATACCAATAGACACAATATTCAATCACCTCATCAACTCAGCAGTGGAGGACACAAACAAAAATAAAGTCATAGCACAGCAGAAAAAAATAAGATGAAAAACAAAGATGTTTTATCCATCATCATAAGAGGCAAGGAGAAGATCCTAGATCAAATTATGCAAAGACCAAGACAAGATGCTACTTGGTTATTTTCTCTAGTAATTTTTAAATCAGTTTTTCTGTGGGCATCATGCTTATTCCCACATAGCCTGGAGAGCCTGTTTCATTTGAATTTGGTCAATGTTCAAGGACCAGGCTGAAGTCTAAATTTGTTCGGCAATAGAATGATTTAGATGGATGTATTGAAAAGTACTTTTGAAAAAGTAAAAAAGAGAAACTGGAGCACATAAAACTGAACAGCTTGAAGTTCCTGCAAACTTGATTATCAAAGATAAATTTTGCAAATTTTAAATTGCAACAACTGAAGTGAGGACAGTTCACAGATTCCCATGCACTACAGCAATTCTCTTTTAAAGCATAATTCCTCACGAATAGATTTTAGCCTGTAAGAGGAATTTTACAAAAAGGAGAGAGAAAATTCTCAGCAGCGAGACTGAGAATCTTATTCTAGTGAAGAGAGTTGTTTGCGAATGAATGTAATTCTGCAACACAGAACTTCAATTTTTTTTTTATTATTATTCCAAAACAATTACCTGAAATAGTCCTGTTCTGGTTTCTGAATTTATGAAATTGTACACATCACTGAGGACTTTGCTTACTGAACTTCTTGATTTGTAAAACTGCTTACATAGTTTGGAGGAAATTTCTCATGACTTGCAGATCCACACACTCATATGATGCACAAATAAAAAAGAAAATGTACATGATTTTTTTGAGTATCTGAAACTATCAAAGGCAAGGCAAATAGAGAAAACAGCGGTACCCTTATTTTAATCAGTGGATGATAGGTACAAATCTTGAGGTTGGGAAGGAAGAAAGCTTCTCTAAAAATAAAATCTAGATAAGCAGGAAAACATCTCCAACAAATGTCTGTGCAACAAGCCAGGCTTAATCTCAGAAATGGCCCAGGCTCTGCAGAAAGTAGATCTGCACATATCTGACAGGTCCATGCCGGTAAGATCTGGTGAAGGAAGGATAATTCCTATAAAACCAAGCCAAGGCACAGCCATACTCAGCAGCATCAACATCCCTCTTTGTTCAATTGGAGGGATTGTAGCTTGAGAGACACTGTCCAAACTCTCTTAGCACACAAGATTACTTAATGATACAAGTGGATTTCACAATGATATTTATTTGGCTCATTTATCAAGTATATTAATAGATTTCTAAATGAGTTACATCTCTAATACTCTGTAGAAAGACATCTGCAGAAAATTGAAGTTTCTCAGTATTCACAGTCATACGGTGTTCAGATATTGGTGCTTACTTATACACAGAACTATAATAAATCTTTTTCTGTCATCAGCACAACATACTTCCTTCAATCTCTGATAAGGGATCACAGCACCTGCTCCACAATATCCTAGATTTTTCATACAGAAATCTGGTCAGCTTATTCTCAGCACGAGAGAATAGTTTATTGTCTTGCTTTAGGGGATTGTGATTCTATTTTTAATTAAAATAGATTTATAACCTCCTGTTATCACTAGGTTCAGACTGCATCTCAAAAGGGATTCAGGTCACAAAGAAACATGAAAACAAGCAATGAATCCTATTTGACCAGAAATAGGGTGTTTCAGTAGCATTCACAAGCCAGCTTGGCTTTGAGTTTTAACCCTGCTCTTGCAAAAAACATCCAGTCCTTTCAGCATTATCAAATTTATAAAGTGTGCGCAGGTTTTAAATAATATAAAATAAAACCATTAAAGCTAATTATATTTCATTCTCAGTCATAAAGTTGTGGGCATTTTTCCCCCTTTTGATGAATATACCCTATGGAATTTATCTTTGAAGATATTAAAGTTTAAATTAGATCTTAAAGTTTAATATTTAGATCAATGAAGAAAGATCTTTCAAATTGGAAGAATGTAAGCATGCTCCTAGCTACTTTATTTGAAAAAGGATTCAAAGGCAATCAGTGCTGTATGGACCTGTATCATCAAGGAAAATCCCACAGCTGCTCTAGTTAAAATATATCTGAAGTAGGTAATGACTTCACGATAAAGTAATTCTGCTTTCTTGAAAGTCACAGTGACATTTATTCCTCAGTGAAACAAACAAGATCACTTATTTCTACTCCCTCAGAATTAGTATTTTAGCCCTTCACATTATCCACTAGCATAGACCATTGAAAACTTAATTTTCTTAATTTAAAATAACAATTACCACTCTTTCATTCCCCTTCAAGCCCAATGACTCCTTTCATCCTGCTGCAGTGCAGGCGGACTGGCAGAAGTGAAGCAGTTCTTATTTTGCCTTCTATTATCTCCTTCCTCCCCTCCAAGCTCTTCAGTAAACACTACCCTAGCAAGCAAATGACACCTTGTAATAGGAGTGTTTGTGCAGCAATTCTGGAACCCTGGTCTGCCCTCACTAGAACTGCGTATTAAAGTTGTAGCAACTGAAAATGTCTTTGTCTCTTGTTGTACGGGGGATAAATGGAGATTAAATGCCTTCAGAAAAGATGGATACATCCTGTAAGGTGAAAGACCACAGACAGAAAGCAACCCACCTAGTCTGCTACTGATTTGCACAGAGGAAGCATGGAGTAAGTCAGATGGACAGACTCACAAATGAGAAAAGCTTTCCAGAAACATTTATGGAACACACACCTCCCATGAATGCTAGTTCACCTTGAGACCCAAAATATGAATGCTGCATTTGCTTCAGATGCAATACCTTGCCTCAGTTTACAAGGTGAAGTAATTTAACTCCTCGTCAGGTTATGGGGAATGAGGCAATATCCCAGATGTTAGGCAATCAAAATAGATGTGTATACGAGGTGAATGTGACTAGTAAGGTGTTCCTCGCTGGTACCATGTGATTGAGCACATCACTCATAGTTCAGTGGTAGCAGCACTACAGGTAAACTGCTGTCAAAACTGAGATTTAATACCCCACCTCTGATGTTTCCCATCAGTTCAGGAGCCAGGTACCACAGGGAGTGTAAATTTCTTACATTCACAAACAAATGTTCCTGTGTGCAGTGGATTTTGCTTCGGGAAGAGGTTTACAGGCCAGCACTTAGAACCATCTGGTCAGCATTTAACAAGAAACTGAAGCTATAATGTAAGCATGTTTTATTCATTCAAGGACTCTCTTCCTGGCTCACAGCCAGCATTCAGGCTTCCTAAATGATTTCCATCCTCCCCATTATGTGCTCCAGAAACCAGTGTGATAAGTTCAGTATAGAAAAGATGCGTTCTCGTATAAGTTATCTGACTCACCTTTCGTGTCTGTTCTGAAAATATGTTCTTTTCTTTTCTCATATCCTAGATTAAATACACTGAACATGCACACTAAGCTTCTTCCCATGCCAGAACAGGCAGCAACAGTATACAAGCCTTTCCTCCATCTATTTCAAGCAATTGAGAGAGAGGAGCTAGTTTCAAGGCCATTTCACCTGATCCAGTACAGCTGCTGCTTTCCACCTGGGCAGACATCTGCCACATCCTCTGCAGAATTTTCATTTTCAGACAGCTCCTTTTCCTGTACAATCTCATCCTACAATTGCTTGTTAGTGGCAGGGCACCACCATGCAAATGATGGGAAGGGGAGAGTCCAGCTGCAACCTGCATCAGATGCTAATGAGTCATGCTCTTGTCTCTGTCCCAGGCTGCCTTGACTCCAAGCACAAATACAGGTTGGATGGAGGATGGCTTGAGAGTAGCCCTGAGGAAAAGGATTTGGGGGTGTTTGTTGATGAAAGATTCAACAGGAGCCAGCAACACATGCTTGGAGCCCATAAGACCATCTGTATCCTGGATTGCATCAAGAAAAGTGTGACTAGCAGGGTGAGGAAGGTGTTTCTGCCCCTCTACTCTGTCCTTGTTAGACCCCACCTGGAGTACTGTGTTCACTTCTGGAGCCCTCAACACAAGAAAGACATCAAGATGTTGGAGTGGATCTAGAGGAGGGTCACGAAGATGATCAGAGGGCTGGAGCACCTCCCCTACAGGGGCAGGCTGAGAGAGCTGGGGCTGTTCAGTCTTGAGAAGAAAAGGCTCTGGGGGGACTTTATAGTGGCCTTCCATTATCTGAAGGATACAGGAAAGGTGGGGAAGGGACTTTTTATATGGACATGTAGCAACAGGATGAGGGGTTATGGCTTAAAGTTGGAAGAGGGTAGGTTTTGACTAGATATTAGAAAGAAATTCTTAACTGTGAGGATGGTGAGACACTGGAACAGGTTACCCAGAGAGGTTGTGAATTCTTCTGTCCTGGAAGTGTTCAAGACCAGGCTGGATGGGGTTTTGAGCAGCCTAGTCTAGAGGGAGGTGTCCCTGCCTGGAGCAGTGTGAGTTGAAACTAGAAGATCCTAAAGTTCCCTTCCAACACAAACCATTCTAAGATTCTATGACTGTGGATTTGTTCTTAGGAGAAACTAGAAAAAAGTTGTTTTTGGGAGATAGATCAGGGTTTGACCAGACCTGAAGACTGACTCCATCTGGATTATAAAGAGAAATGTCCAAGAAATTAGGAACCTCTATAGGAATGAGAAGCATTACCCAAGAGTGTTGGTGTTACCCTCACTGGTATAAGCAACAGAAAATCCACATTTCAACTTTTCAGAAGATTTTGCCTGAGCAGAGCCTTAGAAGAATAAAGAACCTTTGATAACTGTTGGAAAAGATTCTTCAAGAAACAAAAGGTTGCTGTTTTCAATTGTGTCTGCAATCTTTATATGTCCTTTCCCATGGGAATTTCCAGACATTTGTGTTTGGAAACTCACTTTTCCTCCCCTGAAATGGGCCCTTTGGCTGGAAAATACCATCGATAATTTGAATAGCTGAGATACTGCCTCCTAAATACTGCATGTGTCTAAGCTCCAGAAAACGCCCTTGTTTAGGAGGAGTTCTTTGTTCTGGTCTTCTCTTTCATTAGTGTTTCCTTTTCTATTGTTATTTAAATAAATAATGGTTTTATCTATAACGTATGTGCTGTCATGAAAGCAAAATCCCTCAACATTTGGGGAAACCTCTTCCCCAGGAAGATCTCAGCAGCTTGCTAAGTGGAGCAGGAGTGCTTTTCTCCATGAAAGTGGGTCTCCAAAGACACACTGAATTAACCTGGTCAGGTTAGTTATGGATGATACATCTTTGGGATTATATTGACCTCAAAACAGGCAGAAGATTTGAGTTAAATCATATGTGCATGAAAGCCACCTAAATCTTTAATAGCACTGTGTGTTTTTCCATAAGATTTTCCACCCTTCCGTATCAGTTGATCTGCGTTAATATTCTAGCTGAAAGCTGATAAACAGGCAAACAAATTGGTGTTTTGTGTAGTTAAGTTTTTTGCTTCCTTTCTTCTCAATAGCCCTATTCATGCAACTAAGTGAGAGCAAAAACCCACAGAATTACTTAAAATAGCATTCCAGCCAATACACTTGCTCTACTACCGTGTCTACTACATCCAGACTGTCAGTAACGAAAAGTGGAATTCACCCCATCAAAAGAAATCTACAAATTTGCTTGAGTATAATGCGTCATTTAAAAAGCAGATAAATATTTGAGGCCTAAAGTAAACACTAACGTCCAGTTTTTAAGAAACACAGTCACTATTATAGACACTGTTTATTAGAAATTTTAGCAAGCCTCAACCAAAAGGTTTTAAATACAGGATTTAGCTTAGTCAACCTGACCTGGACTCTTATGTTTAGCAAAAATTCTTACCTTGTTTTCAGAGAAGTTGGCATCCACAGTCTTGTAAACAGGAGAAACCTCTAAAGATTTCCGACCCAAAAGCAATCAATTTATGCTCAGACACTCTGGTGTCAACACTTAAATGCCTGTTGAGTGTGGTAGTACCAGATGCTTAGTCATAAAATGTCTGTGTTGCTTTAGAGCCAGTACCTACATGTCTTTTATGGGAATGTTTCAGGAGCAAGAAGGAGAAATGACCATGACAGAAGACATGAATTAAAAACTGAACTGTAGGATTTCACTGATATTTTGAAGGACAGTAGTTAAAAGCAAGTCTAAGTGCAAACATCCTTCCCTCCAGAGCTATTGGGATCCCATCAGAAAGCTGAGAGCAGTGAACATTCTTCTTAAAGCAGTAAAAGAGTTTTGCTTCAGTTACTAAAGAAATTCCTCTTCCTTGATTCATCATGGCAGATGCAATCTAAGACAGATACTCCTTTTAAGAGAGAAATTGAATTCAGACAGTTGTCTTAATTTCTCCAAATATTTTATCTCTTTGATATAAAGTGACCTTTGGAATAGCACTTCAGCTTTATCACAAACTGACAATAACTGAGAGGCATAAAAAGTATAAAGCTAAAAGGTATCTCATGTACAAGATGTGCAGTAAGGAGATGTGCACCAAGTGCAGTAAGTTCCCCTACCATGAAATTGGTTAGGTTAATTTTGGCAAGTCTATAATTAATTCCTTCCTCAGACAAAAGAATGACCAGAAGCAGTGTCTGAGGGAGTCTTTTGTTTTGTGCTTTACTCCCTATATTCAACATAGCTGTATCAGTGTTGTTAGTGCAGCCTGCAGCAAACAGGTAAAGAAGGCCAAACTGTCTCATAGAAAGATCTACAAGCATTATTTCTTCTAAAAGCTTCTCTACCAGACCTGCGATCCCTCTCTCACCTTTTACAGAAGCAAACTGGCAAAAAATGAAAGGTTTGTTGTTGTTGTTTTCAATATATCATTGTCACAGTATCAGACCCCATCTGACTCCTGCTTTGCCTATCACCAGCTGCAGCCCTCTCCCTGTGCTAGTCAGTATCTCAACAAACCACAGCAAGACAAGGATGTTAAAGGGAGACAGAACAGAGGACATTTCTGGAATTTGAAATTCTCCTTTAAATTTTTCCCCTGAATACAACTTAAGTTACTTGAAGGAGATGAACCATCATCTTTGAATAGCTGGAATAGGTCAACAAGCAGGCTGAAAACACAATAATATAACAAGTCATGTATAGGTGAGAGCATAAACTATGCATAAACCTGTGCAACAGAGTCAAAGCATCCAGTAGAAATGTTGAAGTCCAAGCAGCTCCAAGATGCTTCCTTGAGTTTGTAGAACATGTGGGATATCATCTCTGACAGCTACAAGCTGGTCCTGCCTCCTGGTTTTGCTGGCTCTCAGACAAGGAGAATCAGTTCTGCCCATTCCCGAGTATCACGGTTTCATGATTTTTTGTTATTTTGGTATTCCACATCATAAAATCATGTAGTGCACTGGGAGTTAGAGTTAATTCTTCAGTTACGCGGACTGTCGATAGTTCCAGATATACCTGTCTCAGAAGAGAAGAACTGCAGACTCCAGAGGACTTTGCATTACTTTGCATTTTTCTGTTTTCCATTCAGAGGGAAAGATATAACTGTTGGCAAGTCATGAGATTTCTCTCTCTTTTTTTCTTTTGGATCATTCCAGCAGCATGCGAGCTCCCTAGCAGTCTTGCCTTTAGCATTAGAGTAAGGCCTTTGGTTTTCAGAGTCTCTCTCATTTTGTTTGATTTATTAGCTGCAATTCTAATATATTGTGTTATATTGTGTTATTTTGCATTCCGATATCTTATTTAGTAAATTAGCTTTCCTCCTCAGATGGTTGCTGCTGTTTTGTTTTTAGGCCCATCTACCTACCGTTTCCCCTTTTCCCTTTTCCCTTTCCCAGGGCATGGGTCCGTGGGTTCTCTTGCCCTACACATCATGGAACCAGGACAAAACAGCTTGCAAACCACTGGCACTGACCAACATCACCTGGAGTTTTCACCAGGCACCTTTCACACCCTTCTGTGCCTTTTGGTAAGCAGCTGGTTTGTCCTCCCTTGCCCCGCTAACAGTGAGCAACACAGAAGGCCTCTGTATGGTCAGTTGCCAAAATCATGCGTGGCCAGGGAAATTGATGCCATCTTTTGAGAAAGCATCTAGCAACAACACTAATATGCTCTTACAGAGGTACAGAGCATGAACTGTGACATGGCTCTAAGTCCAGCTCAGAGCATCCCAGTGGTCCTCTCCTCCAAGAAGCCTGCAAAAATCTCCATTGAGAAGAACATTAAATTTACTGCCAAGTTTTCAAATACTTAGAGAAATTAACAATATAATCCACATGGATGGGGCAGCAGGAACAAAAACAAAAATGAACTGTGGATTCAGTGCTACATGCTTTAAGGGCTGAAAAATGTCATCTTCCTCATCAAAGCTTTTGGACTTGAGATGGGAGGAGATAAAAAGGAAATGTTCCTTACAGAAATAATTTAAAAGTCTATTAAAAAAGAATGGAGTCGTGTTTCTTAATAAAAATCTATAATATCCATGTAGTGTCAGTATGATGAACACAATGACCTCATTGCAGAAAGGGAAAAATAATCACCGGGGCACTCACATGCTGTAAATGAACAGGATTATTCATTTCAGCATCCTACAGTGATAAGTAGGTCAAGACAATGGTGACAAACAAGTAGTAAACATATAACTGTAGCACCTGTGTCATTTTCAGCCTTGTTGCTTCACGAGTGGCCAGAGATATCTATAGCAACATGGAGGAATGGAGAAGGGAATATGCCATGGTCATGGGGTTTCTGGAAGGACATGGGAACAACACAGGGTTCCCCTAGGTAGGATGTCATGTTGTTTGCTAGCTGTACCCCATCCAACAGCCTCTACTAGATGGACTTAGTTTTTTATGCAAATTCCTTCTCAGTATTCACTGTAAAAATAAATTCCACCAACCAATCTAACTTGGTCCCTAGCCAAGGTGAGATTAATTTATTATACGTAAATTAACATAGATGCACATCTGGTGCAAGTCGCTGTATTTCTCTAAAAAGAATCGGCACTATCTCCTCTGGGGACTAGTTTGTAATAAATTATACTAGAGGAAACAGCGAAGCAGGAGGACATCAGATATAAGGGTGCAATGGTGAAAGAAAGGCAATGAAGCTCACCAGCAAGGATCTGGAGAAGCCATCATCCCTGCATGTATCTCAGATCCCCAGTGTGGACCCTGTAGGAGGACACACATGGGTCCATGGAGTCTCACATTCAACCTGCAGGGCCAACACCACCAGCAGCCTTTGCTGTTTCTCTCACACTGAGTATCACCTCTTCAGCTGTTGTAGGAAACAATACTCGGTCTTACTTCTCCCACATCCTTTAGAGCAAACACTGAGTTATTCTGAGAGGTCTTTCCCCATCTCTGTGTTCAGTCCTGTAGCAGAAGACAACTGAATTCTCGTTTTACCTTCATCTCATCTTTGATTTTTAAAACCCCTTAGTTCAGCAACAGATGGAATTGTACTTTTATGAGCCCAAAACTGTGACAAAAGAATGGAGAAATATTTTCTATTCTTTCTTCTTCCGCCATCTCACCCTTGTCTGCTCCTTGAGTCTGAGCGAATACAATGTACCCAACTATTTCAAGTCACTTCTGTCAACAGTATTCATTGCTACATACTGCTATCTAGTGGTAAAACTGCAGATGTTCAGTGATGAAAATGAACTAGTTTTATAGACTAAATAGTTCTATGGCAACCAAGTCTGTGACCCTATAAATATTCATCTCCCTTAAATAGCCACCACAAGTAAAGAGAATACATTTTGTAAAATAGGCCAATTTTAAATAGTGTATTTCATACACTGTACATTTTATTATCTATGAATGAAGTTGGGTTTTTTCTGGGGGGGAAGGTTGATTGGTTTAGTTTTTTTTTCCTGAACCAATATGTACGATCAGAGCTGAAACAAAAAGCTGATTTGCAGAGATAAATGAACATCATTTGGAAGGCTGGCAAAGATGACATGGCATAAGAGAGATTTCAGACTTCTCTTTCTTTAAGTACTGCTCTTTCAAGGAGCAGTGGCCTCCTTCTCCATTACAGCTACTATGGGTAATGAGTCACAGAAACAGAATCACAGAAAAATTGGTGTTGAAAGGAAGCTCTGCAAGTCATCTGGAGGGGTTAGGGTGGGAGGGATGGCAGCAGGGCCACCCAGAGCAAACTGCACAGGAACGTTTCTTGACTTATGCATATCTGCAAGGATGAAGACTGCACAACCCCTTTAGGCAACATGTGACACAGCTGAGTCACCATCGAAGAAGAGATGTTAATACCAGACAAGCTCCTTTAGTTCAGAGAAAGAGAAAAAATGTGATTTATGATCAGGAAGTCCTACAGTTTGAGGTTCTCATCTTTATTCCACTGGAAAGAATAATGAATTTGCCTGTGGACAGCTCATCCCATATACGTGATCTGAAAAGCACCAGATGCAAATTGAGCTGAGTTAGTAGTCCTCATTTTTAAATCCTGACATCTTAAATAGAATTATATTTCAGAAAACTGGATCACTGTCATTTCTCAAGCCTCAGTTCAGATTCTTGGTCTGTATTGCTACAACAGCTGTTAATCATCAGCAAGACATTATCCTGCAACATGTTTTAATACAGACTTCTGCTTTGGTCTCAGATATTAAAGATACTGCGGGAGCCATTATTTGCTACAAAACTTACTTTCACTCTGTAATATTACATGATGTGGATATATTTTTTGCTTGGAAACAGTGTTATGAAGCAGCTAAATTTATGAAGCCTGATGTTGTTCCATTAACTGTTGCTTTCGCAGTGTTACTAGGTTCTTTGAACATCTCCATAACAGTGATTTCTTTCTATCTGTGCAAAGTGTTTGTCATGCTTCCATCACCATCTCTTCAAAATAGAGTAAAATGAAAAAATGAATGGATAAAAATAGATAGAAGAGATGTGAACTGAGAATTCTAAGATATTATTGTATTGATAGATTCGCTGGGAAATCAAGTAGGATGCTTTCTTTTGCATTGCTTGGGCAGCACTTGGACAGGAAAACAGTTTGGAGTAGTATGTCTTAATCAGTCTGCTGACAATGTTTACTTGAAGATGAGCTACTGTGCCATACTGGCTCTGTCAAGAGATGTAATTAAGCAGAATAAAAACATTTCAGGTCTAAGATGAGCATCTGCTTTGGTAGCAAGCAAAAGAATGATTGCTCTGTGGGCAAATAAACCAACCCAGTCTTCACTTGATATCACAGCTATATCAAATGGAAATGGGAAAGAAGTTCAGATCAGAGTAGGAGATTGGAAGGAAAAGTAAAAGTGAAAATCAGTTCTGGTATGGAAAAGCTCACCTGTCTGTAGCATAAGAAAAATTGTCAGGCAGGAGATAATGAAAAATATTTACTGGAACAGATTATGCTTTAAATCCTACCATGTTTATTAGGTAAAGAACCAACTATATCTTTCTTCTTTCTCCAACTTTTAGCTTTCCAGTTCACGCCACAGTAGTCTTGGCAATATTATTTCAGTATCCGTTTAATCATACACTCTTTAATCAAGGCTAGAGATAGCCAAGCCAGTGAGTTGCTGATGTTGACTATATGGTAATGAAGCACAATTTACCATATGACTTTACCATTTTGTCTACCATACATCTGGAAAGACCAGAGCCCTCTTTCTTTCTTATACTCAAATTTTACATACACACCTGAAGCATCACCTTGGTCTCAGGCCTGAGTACGGTTCACAGAAATAATATCATAAAAGTGTTAAAGGATTGTGGATCTACTTTTGTGCCTTGCTTTAAAATGCTGTATAATAGCATAGAGAAGGCAAGAAGTCAGACAATAAATGTACTTCTTTCCCAGGACTTTTATTTTTGTTCACTTATCATGATTTTGCAACATAAAATCAATTGTACCATTAATTGCACTTCTTAGATTGAACGTCTGCTTAAGACAGTAGTGCAGAATTGTTCCTACTGATGAACATTTCATTTCATTTTCATTACTGTTTTAATGATGTTTCTTTCCCCTTTATCAGACACCAGAAGCAGGATTTTGAGGCCTCATGGAGTAGTTTCAATTAGGGTAAGAATTAACAGACTATACATCAAGTGGATTAATGGAGTAACTTCATCCAAAAAGAATACACAGAGAGTCCTGCTTCACTGCACATGAGAAAATGAGTGTTTGCTTTGCCCCAGAATCCCAGGCCAGCAGCTGTGCCCCCATATCTTCTGTGGAACTCACTTTGGCCAACCTGTCCTGCCACAGAACACAGGTGAGAGCAGGTCAGGAGGGCTCCCTGCCATCCTCCTCATACGATCTCATAGGATCATAAAATCATTAAGGTTGGAAGGACCACTAAGATCATCTCTTCCAGCCTTTACTTTAATGCCTCCAGGGACAGTGAATCCATAAATACCTCTCCATTTCCAGCTCAGGATAGCCTTCTTCAGGTGGGCTTCCTTGAAGGCAGCCACAAGCTTTGTATATATGTTCACTTGTGTTTCCAGCAAAACCAAAGAATGGAAACTGAAAATAGAATAGTATTAAAACCATAGAAAGAGGATGAAGCAAAGCTGCAAAGACTACAGGCCTACTGGCACAGTGGAGAGGGTTTAAAATCTCTATCACTCAAACACAAGTAATACAAGTACTGAGTGCCAAAATCTTCTACACAGCACTACACACAAATTCAAAATGAAAAGATAATATGGTGCTGTTACTGTTTCTGCTATGCTGTTATAGATATTTGTCCTGCTGAACACTTAGCCCTGTGGGTCATTAAGACAGGCAGACACACCATAACTCACCAGTCCATCACCCAGTCAGTACACAGAGAAGAGGGGAAGGCAGTGGTCACAAGCAGAGCTCTGGCTGGAGCAGGCAGGGCGGCATGTGCTCCTCAGCACCCTAATGATGGCCATGCCCAGGCAGCTGGGAAAGCTGCCAGGGAGCAGGCTCAGGGTAATGCATCTGAGCGATGAATAAATGACATAAAACATATTAAGTACAGTAATTCATTTGAGTTTTGTCTGCAAGATGTTTCACAGCAGTGTCCAATATAAATGAATCAGTAACTGCTAGCGCGTCTTTCCCGGGGGAGCAGCTATTAAATCCACGCTGAGTCACTGTCTCGCTGTGGTTAAGACTAAATGGTTCAGGATTAAAGTACATTATGTTAAGAAATGATTTTACAGTGTTTGGCCCAAATTCTGCTCGCAGCTACAGCACTGCTACATTGTATGATGTGTGGTCATTCTGACAGTGCACTGAAGTAAAAAGCCAAATTTTAAAGCTAGAGCAGAGCTCTAACGTAACATTTCCACCCTTTCAAATTATAGCTAATTCATCAGAAACTCTAACTTGCTTCCCTGGCATACACATTCTCAGATAGAATTTCAGAGCAGACAGTCAAGAAGATGAATCTTTAGAAATAATGATGGAGAAAGTCACCCAGATAGCACTCCAGCATCCCATCCTGACCTGGTTCCCTGTTCATGGAGAGAGGAATCACAAGACTTTTGGAATGCAAGAGAGGCATTTGGGAAAGAACACGTGGGCAGTTTGTGGATTCATGTGGAACAACTCAGAAATCACTTGGACTTTGAAAAGTAGAACAGAGGGTAATTTTGGCTCATTTGAACTGAAAGCTCTAAAAAACATCAGGGATGCAAAACATCAGATCTGAAATACTGCAAAAATAATGTAGGAATATCAAAATCTGAATTATGAGAATTTGTCACAGGTTCACTTTCAAAATAGGGACATACTTCCATGGTAGTAAATGTTCCATCTTACTGTTTGAATTATTTCATTTATCTGAAGTTAATGGATCTATGTAAATGTCTGCTAGCTAATCATGCAGTTCCATCAGTTTTCCATACAGCTATGAAATTCTTCAACTAACTTATACATCAAAAACTACCTCTGTAGAAACGATTTGTTTAACTGCTACATTTTCCTTCTACCAGTAATTTCCACTATATGGATCAATTTTTGAAAGCAAAGGCCAGACATTATCATATCTATAAGCTTAATTTGGGACCAAAAAAAAAAAAAAAAAGACACAAAAATGTCATAAAATGGAGAAATAAGTTATTTTGTTAATTTAAAAACACATCTGACCTCTAGTGGCTGCTTGTCAAAACTGATGTTCAAGTATTCCATGATTCTCATGAATTCTTCATTCTTAATTCATAGATTTTCTCCCCTTTTCTCTATGAAGTATCTCTTTCTTTTCCTCCTGCATTTCTCCTCCAATTCCAAGCATTATCCAGATGGCACACAAGAGTCTGGGGACAAAGACAACAATTATAAAGCTAAACATTTCAGTTGTTTTGAAGTAAATATTAAAGGCAAGGTTACAATTTTTAAAAGACAATTTCCATTTTAATGGGTTTTAAATAGAGACTTTTCTTGCTCAATTTTAGATTACTGAATATTGCATGGATTGGCTAGTCAGAATGCATTTTTTTTATTTAAAAACACTTGAAACTATAGCTAATATCATTTGTTTTCCAAAGTGTTTTTATAATAAACTTTGTTTGTTTATTTGTTTTCTCTAAAGTTTCTCAGAAGTTTTACATCTTGAAGGGAAAAAATACATATATCAATACAGGTATACATACAAATGTTTGTGATTATAGTAATTTGTCTCATCCCTAAATCCTTCTGAAAGATGGGTAAGCCCATCACTAAATATTAAATTTAGTGAAGATCAAGTTGCAAGCAATCCAGGTATCTTCAGTAATTTTCATGAATTGTTCTAAACAAATCCTCTGGCTCATTCTCCTCCTCATAAGTTCCCGTCTAATATTCAATGTCAGAATTCAGCTGAGTATGACAGTTCTGGGGTTGGAAAGCAAATATGTCCTTGTTCCTAGACAATGATGTCAGCAACACAACAAGGATTGAGCAAACAAGGAGAATAAGAAGCTTTCCCCTCTACAGGCATTTCTATTTTGCAAAGTCAGGCAACAAAAGGAGTTACAATGTGTGGACATCATCAGGGTCCGGGCACAGAGTGCATAATTCAGACAAATTTACAAGGTAATTATTTATTCAGAGGATGGGGAGATGCTGGCACAGGCTGCCCAGAGAGGCTGGGAATTCTCCATCCCTGGAGACATTGAAGGCCAAGTTGGATGGGGCCCTGGGCAGCCTGGTCTAGTGGGTGGCAACCAGCCCATGGCAGAGGTTGGAGCTGGATGGACTTTAGGGCCCCTTTCAACCCAAACAATTCTGTGATTCTATGATCCCAATCTATGACCTGCCTGAGATCCCTGGAGAAACTGACAGTTTCTCTAGGTGAAGCCACCGTTGCAGCTGTCACACTTGAACTTACTAGACCGAGAACTACACGACTGGATACTTTCACTACAACCACACTTCCACCCAGACGGGAAGAGGCCAGACTTTAGCTCACAGGTGACTCAGATGGAGATGCTGTGCTGCCTCTGCCACTAATCTGCTCCAAAGATGAAGGAGCTTGAAGACAGTGAATGATTTGGGTGGGCTTCAGAGCAAGCTATAACTGAGAGCCTTGCAGGCTGTCAAGTGGCACCCTTTTTTGCACATTGACATTTTTTAAAAGCCAAGACAGCAGAAGTTTTTGAAATGGAGCCTAGATGTATAATATTTTTCTTGTAACTAGGTCTCAGAAATTTCACTGGGCCTGTAGAAACTTGCAAAATGCTGAAAACTTGTACTGACGTGTGTTTGAGAAGTTCCAAATCAAGTCACTGTAATACCACATAAAAATAGCTAAAATGGAAACTCATCAACAGAAAAACTGGAGTACTAAATGATCTATGTTATTATTCCCAGAGTGATTAACATACTGCATTTTCCCAGCCTGTTGCAATTTATTAGTTCATGTTTTTCTGTATCAGTATCAAATATTATTTCATTATAAAAACTTGTGTGCTCGTTAACAAAAAAAACTGAATTAACTGTCAACATATGTTACTTTCACTTTTTCAAATTAGAGTAAGCAAACTGGCTTTAATTAGTTTTCTGATTAATGAGTGGATGGTAAGCAAAAGAATTACATTAAGAACAATTTCCAGTTTACACTGGTTAGGAGGAGGTAAAAAAAATAATTTTTCAACAGGGATCAAATAAATCTACAGAACCTCATTTTTTTACAGTGCTGTGAAAATATGCAAGGCATCACGTTGTAAATTGCTGGTTAGGTCACTAGAGCAGGATGAATAAATACTGTTTGCCATATGAAATTGGCTAGTTAAATGAAGATCACAAAATTGTTTGTTGCTATATACAGCTCATTTTTTCTATAAAAAGAGCAATTTTAATTTACAGGGGCTTAAGGCAATTTTCCATCTAATTTTATGTTTTATAATGTCTGCTAAAACACTGGTGCCTTATTAGTTTGTGTGGTCGAATATGTATTGTTCCCAAATTTCAAGGCCATTGGTTTATCTTGACGAAAACCAAACATGGTTTAATTTCTTCTTAAAAAGTAAGAAAAATTCATGCAGATCTCATCAAGGCAAACCTAAATCAACTACATCATAGATCTATCTCTACTTGCGATTGATAGGAAACAACATGGTTTCTTAGGGTACAAGAAATGGCAGGTTAATTTCACAGGTCAAAACTATAAACTTTCCCATGCCATCTTTTATTGTGCAATCTCAAAACTAAAAAACATAAAATATGAATTGAATGGCCAGAACAGAGAAACAACTGGATATCTTGAACATCTGAGGTCTGTTTTCACCAGTGAAGGCCATGGCAGCCGGGTCAGACACAGCTTAAGGCATTTCTTCATCCTGAAGGTCAGAGGCTGCAGCTTCCTACCATCTCTCCTGATGTCTGCTTGCAGGAGGCAAGAAATCATAGCCCTATTTCCACCAGCCTGACCCTGGGCAGTGCTGGCCTCACTACTCAGAAAAATCAGTCATCTGCTTCTTGGCTGTGACACAGCCAAAGAAGACGATAAGCGAAGCTTCAGCACTTCAACCACAGGACAAATTACTGCCAAGTTCTGCAGGGAAACTCAATCATTTACAAATCTCATGTCCTTCAGGAAGCAGCTTTACTGACAAGCTTCCAGTCAGATGAAATTATTCCTTAACTACCCCTGTTCTTATTTCAATCACGCAGAGACTCCACAGCCAGAAAACTGTATAGGTCATTTCTTTTTCTTCCCTGGCTCATCATAAGACATTGAGGACAAGAAGCGGATTTGAGGTAGGCTGGGACTAATGGCTAATATACTTGTACAATACAGCCACAGTTTCTTATCTTTTCCATTTCCATCTCCATGTTGGACTGGATGTTTGTCATGCTCTTTTCCAATCTTATCGGTTCTGTGATTCTATTAGAAAAGTCACTATG
>VXAB01007900.1:386237-420665 GCA_013399175.1 Odontophorus gujanensis
AATAAAATAAAATAATATACATAACAAAATTTAATTTTTAAGCTAACTATGATTTGTGGTCATAAAGACTAACGACAAAGGTAAGGGTTTTCTATTGCAAAAAAANCAAGAAATCATAGCCCTATTTCCACCAGCCTGACCCTGGGCAGTGCTGGCCTCACTACTCAGAAAAATCAGTCATCTGCTTCTTGGCTGTGACACAGCCAAAGAAGACGATAAGCGAAGCTTCAGCACTTCAACCACAGGACAAATTACTGCCAAGTTCTGCAGGGAAACTCAATCATTTACAAATCTCATGTCCTTCAGGAAGCAGCTTTACTGACAAGCTTCCAGTCAGATGAAATTATTCCTTAACTACCCCTGTTCTTATTTCAATCACGCAGAGACTCCACAGCCAGAAAACTGTATAGGTCATTTCTTTTTCTTCCCTGGCTCATCATAAGACATTGAGGACAAGAAGCGGATTTGAGGTAGGCTGGGACTAATGGCTAATATACTTGTACAATACAGCCACAGTTTCTTATCTTTTCCATTTCCATCTCCATGTTGGACTGGATGTTTGTCATGCTCTTTTCCAATCTTATCGGTTCTGTGATTCTATTAGAAAAGTCACTATGTTGTCTCCTTCCATTCTTTCCACATCTGAACAGACACTAAACTGGAAAGAGGAGAACTGTTTCCCAGCCCATCAGCCTTGTTTCTCTAAAGATTACTATATACTGGTTCTTCACAGAGAAGAAACTTTTCACTAGAAGTTTTGCAGATGAGTGTGCCTTGTCTTTGTGTTACTTTGGACTCTGGTACCACCAAAGAGTGGAACTGGAAACTGCTTTAGCAGGAGAAACCATGTCAGATCTGGAAAAAGAAGTGGAAGGATGATAACTGGATGAAGATGAACAACAAGGAGTGTTCCAAGCATGTTTCAGGGGAAAAAGAGATCAGTGAATGATAGCTAAAAAATTACAGGAATATGAATGCCTGTGCAACATTTTTAGCTGTAAGTGAAAAAACTGGAGCTTCCAGGAACACAAAGAAATTACTTTATCTGTTGTAAAACTTCTTTTGTGGCAATATGGACTGTTATTAGCTAGACAGGGAGAAATGCAGGGCTTTGTGTCTAGACTGAAGACAATCCCACCTCTTTTCTGCAAGAAGACCACTACAGCATTGGCTGTGCAGTGAGCATGGTAACAAGATATGCACTGTTCTTCCACAATGAGGTAGCCTCACGTAGACATCCTTTACAGATAAAAAATAGTGATGTGATTGTCCTAAAAAACAGCTTTATAAGAGTTCCAAGTAATTATCTCTTTCCATTATAAAAATGAAATGAAATGAAATGAAATGAAATGAAATGAAATGAAATAAAATAAAATAAAATAAAATAAAATAAAATAAAATAAAATAATATACATAACAAAATTTAATTTTTAAGCTAACTATGATTTGTGGTCATAAAGACTAACGACAAAGGTAAGGGTTTTCTATTGCAAAAAATTCTTGGAGCAGCATGTAAACAGACCTTCTCGTGGTATTACTATTACTCCATTTGTGCTGAAATTATACAAACAGAGACAAATAAAATTGTGCTCCTAAAGTCATAGGTTGCCAATAAACATGTTTACCATTTTTAATTTATACTATTTGAAACTTTGCCCCCTTGCAGAAAAAGCGATCCAAGAATGCAAGCTGAGTTATTCTGAGGTTACTGGAGCTATCAAACATTTAAAGATTTCTATTCCTCTAAACTTAACTTTGTCTGGAAAGATTTGACTTAGCATTTTGCAAAGCTTCATCTCATGAGCTGGAGACAAAAGTATAGAAATTTTAGCTTGAACTGATGGCAGACAGTACTGTTTAGTGCCTCAAAGGATTTAAGTTGCCATCATGCCTTCACTGTACATGACTTCATTGCAAATACTAGGTGCATGTTACTGCAAATACTCGGTATATGTTACTGCTCTCCAGTTAGATATGTTATCTCAGAATTTAAAAAGCCTCAGCTTCCAGTAGATTTAATGTGCCTTGCTACATCAAGATGCCAACCTGTATTCAGCGAAGATGAAAATATACCTTCAAGCTTCCTTCGAAAGACTCTAAGTTAGTGGAAATTACAAGTTCTCACCACACTGAGCAATGAGTGTGAGAAATCAGCGCTTCTATTCTGATAGTTACATAATGCCCACTGGATTTAGTACTTAATTTTCCTACAGCTTAAAGTGATGTTCATTTTAAAAAAGTGTAAGTTGTGCCACAAATTTATCTTAAAAAATGTATGCTATTTTGAAATACTAAATGCATAATTTTAAAAATATTTCTTAAACCTTTGGAGTTCAAATTCCATAAATTGTTCCATATAAACCTGGAGAAATAGGACAGCTGAAGTGTATGAATACATGAGATGGGGAATTCACAGGAAAAAAACAAAGTTGTGACAAATACAGGGGAGCTGACAGTTCACTGTGTCTTAGGGACTGATGAAACTAGTTCTGAGCTATATCTTTATAGTAAAGTGAACAGAAAAAATTAGAGAATATCTTATAAGGGATTGGTCATTCTGATGCATTATTTTCAAGTATTTGATCTGACATATCTTTGACTGCACTTTTAGACTAATATGTAAGAGATCACAGTTGTATGGAGACACGTGTATCAATAATATATCAAAATATCAATAATATCAAAATATACCAATTTCATTTCTATCACTTTCTCATTTTATGGGGATGCCAATTAAAGCAATTTTGATATTGTCTGTTCTAGCACAAGTTTCTTGCAAAAAAATCCGCTGGTTTTAAGCAGCACTCAATGCACTGTTTTAGCTCTTAGTCGACTGACTTAGATCTTACAATTTTGGGACATAAGCCCATAAAACTTCATGTGTTGGCAAGCCTCTGTTCTCCTTTCATTCGCCTTCTCTTTGAGATGAAAACAAAACAGAAATATTTGCAATTATAATATTGCAAATCACTATTTACTCATTATAGGTTTTGAGCTTTCAAAATGGAACCAAGGAGGGTGGATTGAAACTTGTCAGCTCACTAACAATACAGTTTAGCCCTGGGAAGCAGAGAAATCTGGATGAACAGGTTCAACTGCAAGGGGGATGTGGTGGCCCTGGGGGTGGGAGCGTCAAGATGTGGGCACTTCTCAGCTCTGAATGGGCAGTATAGGGGTACTGAGAGGTCCTGTGCATATCTACTAGAGCATAGTCACAAGCAGATGGTGCTCAGCCTTTACAACGAGTCATAGTGCTGGAAGTTTGTAATGATCTGCAATATTTTTCTCAAACCAGTGCAAATTTTATGCATATGCATGGGTTAGAAATGATAGAAGAGAGAAAATAATCATACATGACAGAAACAGTCAAAAAAGAGGAAGACAAAGCTCAAATGCTGGCAAATGTCACTACTGAACAAAGATCAGTGGTGATGGAGGTCACTGAAGTTGGTTGACAATTAGCCTTTGGCTCTGTGAAGAAAAGACTTTTGACTAGCTAGACAGTGCATTATTCTGCAGAGGTTAGTGTTATATACATGCACAAATTCCTCCTATGCCACCCAGCTTGCAAGCATAAAGTCAAGAATAAAATGATACTTTTTGCCAGTTGGCTATATAATTTTCAATGGCCAAATGCCAACCGGCCTTTAATTGTTATTGCAGTGAAACTGGAAACAAAGCTTTTGGTATGAATACTTCAACTGTTTGTTATATTCTCCCTTGAAATTCTTCAGGAAGTGCCACAAAGCTCTGCTATGCCCACAGCTCCCGGCACAGAAGAACTAAAGGGGGGCTATAAGAAAGAAAAGGTCAGACTCTTTGGCAGAGTCTGTTGTGGTAGGACAAGGGGAAATGGTTTCAAACTAAAAAATAGGAGATAAGGAAAATGTTTTTTACAATCAGAGTGGTAAGGCACTAGAACAGGCTGCTCAGAGAGGTGGTGGATGCTCCATTCCTGAAGACATTCAAGGTCAGACTGCATGGGCCTCTGAACACCTGATCTAGTTGTACGTGTCCCTGTTCATTGAAGGGGAGTTGGACTAGATGACCTTTAAAGATCCCCTCCAACTCAAATGATTCAGTCATTCTGTGTAATATAACTGAGTGCCTGACTGATGTGCAGCATGGCAAACCTTGCAGAAGGTTTTTGCAGCTGAGATTAGCCAACTGCAAAGAACTTCACTGATTTAGTCACTTTGTTTGTTTCAAACATTTTTATGTACGTGGGCCCATGTAAACTGCAGCAAATGTGTGAGGGGAGAGAGCTGACGGAGTGTGAAATTTTCTTTAGTTGTAAGAGATAATTTACATTTATTTGTTGTTATTTACAGGAGAAGATTCAGAGTCAAGGAGCATCTCTTTGTTTGGTATTTGTTTCCCTTCCAGCATGGTGGAGTGCTAATCTAGGACAGGTAGGGTCAGGCACTGACATCAGTCAGTTAAATAATGGTTATTTCCACAGTTACCTGAGCAGACACTGTTGTCGGAAATTCAGGCATATCCATAGGTAACTCCATGTCTGACTGATGGATCCACGGGTTTTAATTACAGAACTGAAAGCAGATCTGTGCAACAAAGTTTTGTTGATATTAGTACTGTTGAGTCCAAACATGGATTAGCTGCTTCACAGTTAGCTGCCTGTGTTGTGCCTATAAAGCCTCTAACATGGGCACAAAGAAGTGGGGCAGCCATGCATCCTGAGAAGTTTCTTTGTTCCCTGTAGAATTTTTCCTAGATTAAAAAAGATGAATTTGATAGCATACCTGCAATGCCTGAATATCACTGAGCACTGTCAGCACAGCAGTTGCTGTTGGGGTGCTGCTGTTCTGCTGAGTGGCCATTGCTGATGGGCAGAAGAGTCATGCAGCAGATATGCACAACACAAAGCTATAGCATGCACAGAGAGAGCATTTCCTCCTTAAAAGTGTGTAATGCTTCAAGGAAGGAGCACTTTTTTCTTCTCTTCAGAGCTATGGAAAAGATAAAGTATCAAAGGACACATACAATTTCAACTCCCCTGTTAGCCAGCATAAAAGCACCAAGCAAATACACATCCTTCTCAGACTTCTAGCTGCTAATGGTCTATTCCTTTGGGTGTCACCACTTGCAATGGAAAGAAAAGATAAGTGAACTTGTGAACTAGAGCTGGGGACAGTATATCACAGGTGACCCACCAGCCCATCAGCAGTAAAATAGGGAATCTTAGAAAAAGAGGCAAATCAACAAGTTAAAATAAAATCCTGTGTATTCAACAGGAAAGGGAAGCTGTCATGAAAACCTCCTGTGATCGCTCATACACAGTGAATCAGATTTATCTGAAGGTCCTCAGAAAAACTAGGCCTCTGACTTCAATGGTTAATTTAGCTATTAACTATTCCACATATACTAATGCTTACTATTTTTTCCCACAAATATCAGGCTAAAGTCATATTTCACAACTACACAAAACCTTTCTAAAAGTTGATAAAAAGTCATACTTCAGAATATCTAGAATATGGATGGAAAAATACTTTACCAACATCATAATATCATTAGTTCAACCCTGCACACTCATACCTGGTACACGGAATGAGGAACTGGATCTAACAGCACTAATCACCTGGTAAACACACAGTAAGACACAGTGCTTTCCCAGGGCAAATCTGAGTCTCTAATCAGCAAACACTTATGCAAGTATCTCTGCATGCAATAATTGTCCTACTGCATGAAAGAGGATGTTTCATGGTAGGTAAATAGTCTGTAGATGGTTTCAAGATCAAAGCCTTACTTAGGGCAATTCCCAGCTTGTGGAAAGCAACAAAAGATATGAGGAAACAAAGGCTGAACACAACAGTGAGAGAAACATGATGTGACACATTAACATAATAAACTATGTAGAATGTAGAATGTCTACCACCCTTCATTAGTCTTTAATCAAAGTAAAAATATAAAGAGGAATATATTTACAAGTGAGAAGAAGAAAACAAACAAACAAAATAGAAAACTGTTTTGAATAAGGAAAAGACAAAAATTAATTTCATTCTTTAGAAATTACTGAAGGGGCAATTGCTGCAATTTCTGTTATTGTAATTACAGAGAACTAAGAAATGCTTCAGACATTGACCAAATTCAAATGACACAGGACAGAACAACAGCTGCTGCTGCCATCCCCAGCTCTCCACCCAATCTTCAAGGCTCCCAGACCACACTGCCTTACGGAAACCCTGGAAGATTTTCCTCCACAGTGAGAAAAAAATGCTTCCCAGAACACAGCAACCACTATATGGAGAATATTCAATACAATTTTATCTTAAAATATGGTTTGTTTCCAAACTATTATTGGGTTACTTTGTGCCCCCAGCTACTCTCCTTCAGTCTCTGTGCTGAGAAACTGGTAATTTAGGCTGTATTTGTCAACCTCGGGCAGTCAAATATTCTAAGGTCAAGCAAAAACTGAGGGGTCAGCCTAATCTGTGACTTTAAAATAAATATGTTGGGAGTTTTCAGCTGGCCTTTGGACTTCTGTAACTTCAAGGAACATATTTATAGGTCCATCTTGGTGAATAGCATGCCTGTGAGTTAATCACTTACAACCATAATCTGTGGTGCTGCTTATATCACATCTTCAGATTTTAGTAATTAAGAAAAAGTATCCAACATCATCACTGTCAGAAACACTGTTAAATCATATGGCAGAATTATCCCTCCTAGATCATATGTCTAAAACATCCTTACGCAGGAGCAGAGAACTCAGAGAGCTTTCATTACAGCCATGGAAATGTGTCATTTGCAGATCTTAGATCTTCTTAGAAGCATCCACTCATATGGGAATATCAAGAAATATTTTTCTTCTGCCAATATTGCTGGAAACCAAAATAAGAAGAAAGAACAGAACAGTCTAACCAAGTGCGGGATTACAGACTGAAATAATTGCAATAGCTTCTTACAATATTCGTTCAGTTACGGTTCTGATAATACAACCTTGACTGAAAATGCCAATTATAATTCTGAATAATTTAACAAAGACTGCTATATAAGCTTCATTTCTGGTTTCATTTCTACATTACATATGTGGTGAGTCAAATAAAAAACATGGTAAAATGAGGTACATGAAAGCCAGCATTTCTATAACAGAGTATTAATTGCCTAGAAAGAAATGTATTCAGGTCAGCACGTGGCAAAGCAGCTTAAATAGTTTAACAGTTATTTAATTTTGCTAATAACTCTCATTGCCAATGCAAGTTTAGAATTATTTGCCATTATTGTTTGTTCACAGGGCATTTGCCAGCAAAAATATATGATACAATTTTAGGGCACATTCCAAACTAGACTTCAGTAGGGAAGATGCAGAGAAGGACTTCTAGGGTGGGGTCAACCCTTTGGAGAAAACATAAGTCAACTTCAGAGCCACTGCTTAGAACTGTATTTCTCTGTGTTATTTCTTTATTTTTAGCCAGTGTTGTCTTATTTAATAGCTTTAGAGCAGAAGAGGAAGAAAGACTGTGGACCTTGTGAATTCAGAAAATAATTCCGATTTTATGATGACAGAAAAATGAAAGGCCACCTCGAGGAGAGTTCTTTGTGTTGTGCATGAATATGCTGGAAATTCCTGCAGTATCACATGGATGCTATGGCCAGACTTCCTGGGAGCTATGGATTGGTTCTATGTAGGGCACATTTCATTGCAGCCACCATATGGAAGTGGTTTTAAGCACAGAGCCGTGTGCCCTCAGAGCCTGGGAACTGACATGGGGATATGTGATGGGACGAGAAAATGATTTCAAACTAAAAGTGGGGAGATTTAGATTGGATGTAAGTAAGATGTTTTTTGCAGTAAGGCTGGTGAGACACTGGCACAGGTTGCTCAGGGAGGTGGTGGATGCCCTGTTCTTGGAGACGTTCAAAGTCAGGCTGGACGCAGCTCTGAGCAACCTGATCTGGATATAGGTGTCTCTGTTCATTGCAAGGGGTTGGACTAGAAGACCTTTAGAGGTCTCCTCCAACTCAAACAATTCTATGATTCTATGAAATATTACATAAATGTGGAGTTTTGGCCTTCCTTCCTTAAAGACATGTATGCATACGATGTCAGGAGCTGTGAGCTGTTGCACACTCTGTTAGCATGCTATGGCACAGCTAAGCTTTCCTTCCTGGGTACCTACATGAAAGTGAATGTATCTTGACAACTCATTAGAATAATCACAAAGCCATAGAATCTGTCATGAATCATAGAATCATAGAGTGGCTTGAGTTGGAAGATGTCTTAAAGATCACCCAGTTCCTATCCCCTTTGCTGTGTGCAGGGTTGCCACCCACTAAATTAGGTTGCACAAAACCCCATGCAATCTGGACTTGGATATTGTGTCTGTGTAGAGCCCAAATGACTAATGATTTTTCTTCCCTTATGAAATACCATTTTACAACTGCCCTTAAAATCTGTAAAGTAAAAATGAGATCTATATTGTGTTATTAATCTTGTGCATGCTTTTCTAAGGCTTTTAATCTTAAAAGTGTATTCAAAGAAGTATCTAAATTTTCAGAATTTTGAGGCAGTCACATTTTACCATTTCCAGATACAGTATGTGATTTTCAAATGTAGCATTTTCCACAAATCCCATTTGCTATTGAAAGGCTGACTTGGGTCTTCAATCTTTTTGCAGATAATGACAATAGTTCCTGCAGAACTCTCTCACGATAATTTCATATGATCCTCTGTTTCACACTAAATCTTCTTGGTGCACCACTTGCCTGCAGTGAGTAATGTAGAACTTGGCTTGGAAACATATAAGGAAATAAGTCAGATGGGCAAAGATCAACCTAAATCCCTTGAAACAAATACTCAGCAACACCATGACTCCTGCATGAGAAAATCATGGTGTTTCTGCAGAGTGGTTTATGTGCCTTGTCCTGCACCATCCTTTGCTGCTCAGGAAGAACCTCTGGGCTTTGCATGCTACGGTGCTCTGTGAGAAAGGGTTAAGGTGATAAAACTGTATTCACACATCCTGAGGTGCATAATGGAAGATTAAGTCAAAGGATTCCTTTACAGAGAGGATGAGGGGAGAAACAGTAAATTGTAATTCCAGAACTGCACGAAGTATTTCTGATTTTATCTAAAATATTTTACTTTTTACTGCAAGTTGAAAAAAAATACACTTTTCTGAGTAGAAGTTTGTCTTTTTTTTTAACATTTTCATCACAGAAAATTCTATTTTCATAGCAGCTAGTAGAATTCTGAAAATTCAACCAAAAACCATCCAGCAATATCAAAAGAAGGATAATGGAAAGTTGCACCACATCTGACATAACAGAAGATGTTACTGTCCTTTCAGCTTAGAAGGGATCTGAGTGAAGAATTCATTAAGAAATGAAAAAAAAAAAAAAAAAGGGAAAAAAAAAAAAAAAAAGGGAAAAAAAAAAAAAAAAAGGGAAAAAAAAAAAAAAAAAGAGAGAAAAAAAAAAAAGAAACAAAGAAATATGCTGAAATGAGACATTTTGAAGGAGATGCCGGAAGGGAGATGCCAAGGCAGATTTTTTTTGCCATACCATGAGACCAGGTATAGAAAAAATGAGCCATGACTGATGAGGGGAGCCTGGATTCAGTAGTCAGTTATCTGTATGGTCACATGTTTCTGGTGTAACTTGTTGAACTGGATACTTAAAAGATTTCAATATTTGGTGCTCAATACTTTTTCAAAGACTTCTAATTTTTCTCTTCCTTTTTGAAATCCTCATCATTTTTCATTGGGCTGGGATGAGAGAAGATAAGGAAATTAATTTTAAACTCTTTTCTTGGTGGGAAAAAATGTGCGGGGATTAAGAAGGTCTTTCACCTCCTCTTCACCCACTTTGGCTAACAGAATTGTTCCACTTGTAAACTCCAGTGATTACTAACACACCCAGTATTTCTCAGGTCATCTGACACATTCATTAGAAAATCAAAGGTCTATTCTTGTTGGGATGACGTCCTTGCATTAAATGCTAAAATAGGAGCACTTTGTAACATATCTTTATGAGATTCCAGGCTTTCTACAGGGAAAGGCTAACAAATTTTTACTGAAGAAAAGACCAAGACAAAGGTCTTGAAACATCTAAATATGTTCTGCCTTTTCCACAGTAAAACTTTTCACATTTTTTATTCATTTTAAGATTTTTATTTTTTGTTTTTGTGTGTGTGTGTATATGTGTATGTTGTGTGTGCAATGTGACACACAGTGTCCTTTTTTTTTTTGTCAGTTTTATCAGATATCTCCTTTTTTGCAGCAACCCACATGATGATTTTCAATTTGTTACTCCATCTTCACACAATCGCACTAAATTGTGACTCTGCATTCACAAACTTCAAAATGACCTGACCTCACAGTGACTTACAGTAGGACTAGATAACACGAATTCAATGTTGCTAGCACATAATGTGCCAAGTGCTGTTTCAACTATCGAGATGTATCCAGTCTGAGCAGAGTTCTTGCTTCTCAATGCATCACCTTGCTCTGTGGGACCCCTGTCCCAAGGTATAGCTCTTATGTTTACCACAGTACAATGATAATTAAGCAGAACCAACCCCACAAGATAGTGAGCACATCAATAATATTCCATATTATCATACAAGTTGGTGTGATCCAATAAAGGATTGCTCTATAATAGGAAACTATGTTTTTGCAATGGAAAATTGAGGGTCAATTTTTCTTATCAGCAACTAGCAAAACACAAACACATTCTCAGATTGATACCCCCATTTGCTCTCCTGTTCAGTATACGCACACAAGGGAAAATGCTTTAAACTGCTTATGTATGGATTTGTGACTCCATCACTGCTTGATTCCATATGAACTGTCCCTCTGATCTCTCAGGCTTATGAGGTTTAGGATTTGTGAAGAATCTCACTTTACCAGCTGCTCCCATAAAACGCTATATACGAGCAAATTAGTAGAGACTTGAATCTTTCCCTGTGTACTCATGAAAATACTGGAGCAAAACCAGGCAGACTGAGACTGTCATCATCCCAGCTCTTTCTTACCACCTCTGTAATAGAGTCAAAGGAGTAATGCACAGAGTTACCAGTGGGCACTTTAGGGCAAATCTAATAGGATAAACCAATTCTATGTTACTAAATGTTGCCCTGGAGTGGATTTATGAGTGGATACGAGAGGATTTGAGAGTGGATTTCTTCTGTGGTACCAATAACTGCTTTTGAAGTTGCATTGTAGACCTTTGTGCTGAGCAGCATTTCTGATGCCAAAGAATTCCCATAGCCCTCCAGAAGGCTACTGTAGGAAAAAAAAGCAGCAGCCAGAGTCCCTTTCCAGATGTGCCCACATAAGCCATGCAGTGCGAGCAGTGGCTGAATAGAGACTTATTTCCCATCAGAGTTCAAGCATTCAGAAGCTAACACACTGGGAAGTAGCTGTGAGAATTCACAATGCCAATTAATACTGAGTCAAACATTCAGGTTCATAGCCCTTCCATGGCAACCTAATGAGGAGGAGCGCAAACAAAGTGCCTTAGCTCATACTTAACTAGAAACAGTTAAGGAAACACTTAAAATTAGCCCTCTGAATTTCATAGCAAGGACATAACTAGAAAGTGTTAGCAGAAAATGTTCGCCCATGGCCCCAGACTCTGACAGTTTATGGCTTTATTTTCTGCTAGGTAGCAGCTCCAATCTGCCAGCATCCCTCTTATTTTCTTTCAGGTCCTGAAAAATCGTCTTTCCTTCTAGTTTCAGCGACATTTTTCCCATCGAGTCGGTGCTGGTAAGAAGGTGTCTGATTTCAATATTTCTTAACAGAAACAGCACTTCTAGCTTTACGAGACCCCAAAGGAGAAAAATCAGGCTTATAATAAGGGAAAATCTGCATTTAACCAGGTCAGTCTCTCTTGTAGGCAGTCTATAAGCAGAGCTGTGAAGTCTCACACAATAAATACAGGACTTACCCCACTGGCTTCTCCCTGAGGTCCCTCAGGGTAAAGTCTTATGCACACAGTGTACTGTCCCCCTTTTTTTTCCCCTCCCAGATACAACAAGCAGAGCAAAGCCAAAATCTACTAAGGAGCTAAATTTGGCTCAGTGTGATGGAGTGAGAAGGCTGGGAACAGAATGGTTGCCAAGTGCCTCCTGGTCACAGGAGGAGAGGCCATGGAGGAGACACGTTCCTCAGATCCAGCCATGCACTGCATCCTTTCCTCAGCACCTGGTTGAACAAAGCCCCTTTCCATGTTGCTGTCCATAGGTGCATCCCAGCACACAATGTCGCACCCTTGACAGATACTGACCCACATCATTTGACTGGAAATAGAATTCTCTGGGTTATAGAAACACTGAAAGCCAAGCTAGGGGCTACATATTGTGATTTGTATCACTGATACTGATCCAATCTAAAAATAATTTACTGTGGCAAGTTAGTATTTCTGGCCCATTGACCAGATAAGCTGGAATCCTCTGTTGCTGGGGCCAGAATACTGACTGGGACCAAAGTACTGGCATATGCCAGTAAAACCACATCCTATAACAAAGCAAGATGATGTTTCACCTTCCATCCCCATGCTTTGCATCATCACTTCCTCTCTCCATTTCAGTCCATTGAATCAAGGATTCCAAGGCTTTTATTGTTCAGCATGAGGACTTTTCTCCACTGAAATTATGAAGATCTGTAGTTTTAATAAGTTATATGTTAAAGTAGAAACTTGATGCTAATGAATTGCAGAGCAGAGGCTGGCAGTAGAGACCTTCCATAAGTTGCAGTGTGCCCAATTATACTAACAGGCTGGGTAACAACGAATGAATTCTTCCAACATAACATAAACCAGCATAATTGTTTTCCTGCAATTTTTATATCAAATATCACTTATTTTTAAAAACACATTTCCTTTACCATATTCTCCCGCTGAGGAGAAGCTTGATCTGTATCTGGTCAGTTTGTTGTATACACTGGAAAAAAGGGCGCACACTAATTAAGGATGAATTAAACTGTGTCTGTTTCCTTGGTGACCTACCTTTAGGACAGAGACTTGCAGAAGGACTTTCTCATAGATAAGGTCAGCAGTGCTGACTTTCAGTGCAGGTAGGCTGTTACAGATCCTGAGCTGATATACCTCTGATTTGGGTCTCATCTGTGTTATAAAACTAACACTGGCAACACAGCACATTAGGGGAGAAAAAAGTGTTTCCTGATAGCAATCCTGGGATTGTGCTTCAAAGCTTTTTCAGTTAGTGCATGTACATTCTGCTTTTTGTGTCGTTTTTGTTGTTGTTGTGTAGGGTTTGTGTGTGTGTGTGTTTTTGGTGTTTATTTTCCATGCTGTTAACCCGTGATACACAGCTGAAAACAAGGATAATTGTAATTGAGACCTGGTCTTTCACTGAGGTTCTTTGCCCCAGTTCTGGGAAAGGCTAAGTATTCTCTGTATATAAAACAACTTGCAGCAGTTTTGACATTTTAAAGCAAGGATTTGAATAAGAGCAGCTTTATGGTGCATTATTTCTAATCACAGATGTCCTCACCAAAGATAGTTAATAAAGAAAACAGAGTTCACTCACACTAATTTGAACTTGAATTAAATTTGGGGTGAAATTTTAACTTAAAGTCAAAGAACAGAGAGGTAAAAGAAGTCTTTCAGTTTGCCCTCTTACAGGGACATGGGTGAAAAGGATACGACTGTTATAGTGGAAAGACTTCCCCCATTTCTCACTCCAGCAGCTTGTAAAAGTTGTGAACTGGGGTTTATTTTATTTCATTTTATTTTATTTATTGCCTTATTTTCACAGACTTCGCTGAGCACAGAGCCTTCAAGTGTTCCAGCAGTATGTGATCACTCACAGAGGCCATGGGCTGTGGCCCTTTAGGAGTCCCAGCGATGCACTTCGGCATTTACAGATAGCCTCAATACAGGGCATCTGTCCACCTCCCCTCTAAGCAGCAAGGCCTGGCCTGGGCAATCCATACAGCACCAGGTCCTGTACTTTGGCCACAACAGCTGCAGGCATTGTTACAGGTTTGGGACAGAACGCCTGGAAGAATGAGTGGAAGAAACAGACCTGAGGGTGTTGGTTGATGTTCAGCTGAACATGAGCCAGTAGTTTGCTCAAATGTCCCAGAAGGCCAATGGCATCCTAGCTTGTATCAGAAATAGTGTTGCCAGCAGGAGCAAGGAAGTGATCATCCCCCTGTACTCACCAGTTGTGAGGTTGTGCCTCAGGCACTGTGTTCAGATTTGAGACCCTCACTACAAGAAAGACATTGAGACCCTGGAGCGTGTCCAGAGAAAGGCAATGAGGCTGTGAAAGGTCTGGAGCGCAAATCTTATGGGGAGTAGCTGAGGGAACTGGGATTGTTCATTCTGGAGAAGGCTTAGGGCAAACCTTATCACTCTCTACAATTACCTGAAAGGAGGATGTGGTTAGGTGGGGGGTAGGCCTCTTATCCCACGTAACCAGTGATAGAACAAGAGGAAATGGCCTCAAATTGTGTGGGGATATTCAGGTTGGATGTTAGGAAAAATATATTCTCCGAAAGAGTGGTTAGGTACTTGAACTGGCTTCCCAGGGAGGTGTTCATGTCATCATCCCTGAAGGTGTTCAATAAATGTTTAAATATTGTACTAGAAGACATGGCTTATTGATCGTAGGTGGGCACTTGGACTGGATGATCTTGGAGGTCTTTTCCAACCTTGGAGACTTTAAGACTCTATGATTCTAGGAACATATGTTCTTGGCCACATCTTGGGACTATGTAGTGCTATGACATGAGAAGGTCTTCGCAAACCATACAGCATCTGAATTTAGGATAATGTTTGCCCCTCCCTCCTGCATCTTTCTTTAACTCAATAAATTTGAATGTGTATGCACATGGTTGTGCATGCACACAAACACACACAGACCCCATTCAGTCTCACTGTGCTGTATTTAGGCTCCTGAGCTACGCATTTCCTATCACCTAGAAATGTTCAGTCTGAAACATGGGAACCATCATGTGCTAAAATTAAACTTCTAACTACATAGAAGTTACTTCTAAATAAGTTTTCACACAATCATTAAGGTTGAGGGGACACCAGTAAGATCATCTAGTCCAACCATCAACTCATTATCATCATTTTTTCCATCATATGAGAACTGAATACTTTCTGATGATTATCCCAGCAGCATTAGGAATGTTTAATGTGAAAGGACTTCAGAGATTATTTCAGTGGCCATTAATGCTACCTCCAACATACAGTGGCTTCCAGAAAATCATGATGCCCTCTGTCTTTAGGTTTTTATGGTTACCGGTGAACTCATAATTAGCCAAATAATAATTTTTGAGAGACAAAAATGTTTGATACTGGGATAAAATTCAATCAGTGGATTTTTTTTTAATCCCTATTATTACGGCAAAAGAATTGTGGATTTTTACTGTTTCTCATGTTGTACCATACTCACATCTGGGAGATGCTGGATCCACCTGACTGATGCTTAAATGCTGAAGTTAGGCACGCAAAGTAGGTTACTAAGAAACAAAGGGGTTTTGTATATAATATTATAAACAGTATTGAAAAATATTCTTATGCCTAGAAAAAATAGAAACAGATCAAAAATATTCTGTGAGATATTAAATACAAGAAATTGTTTGTTATGCTATTTCCTTTTTTCCTGCAATGAAGTTGTTAAAGCATAATCTGGAAAACATAATCTTTTTTTACTGACTTTTCAGCACATGGTACACTATTAAACAAAGTCTCACTGTGACTGGGGTATGTCTTGCAAGCAGTCTACCACTGTCAAGGTTGACAGGTGCTGCCTGCTTCCCAGNGCATTGTTACAGGTTTGGGACAGAACGCCTGGAAGAATGAGTGGAAGAAACAGACCTGAGGGTGTTGGTTGATGTTCAGCTGAACATGAGCCAGTAGTTTGCTCAAATGTCCCAGAAGGCCAATGGCATCCTAGCTTGTATCAGAAATAGTGTTGCCAGCAGGAGCAAGGAAGTGATCATCCCCCTGTACTCACCAGTTGTGAGGTTGTGCCTCAGGCACTGTGTTCAGATTTGAGACCCTCACTGCAAGAAAGACATTGAGACCCTGGAGCGTGTCCAGAGAAAGGCAATGAGGCTGTGAAAGGTCTGGAGCGCAAATCTTATGGGGAGTAGCTGAGGGAACTGGGGTTGTTCATTCTGGAGAAGGCTTAGGGCAAACCTTATCACTCTCTACAATTACCTGAAAGGAGGATGTGGTTAGGTGGGGGGTAGGCCTCTTATCCCACGTAACCAGTGATAGAACAAGAGGAAATGGCCTCAAATTGTGTGGGGATATTCAGGTTGGATGTTAGGAAAAATATATTCTCCGAAAGAGTGGTTAGGTACTTGAACTGGCTTCCCAGGGAGGTGTTCATGTCATCATCCCTGAAGGTGTTCAATAAATGTTTAAATATTGTACTAGAAGACATGGCTTATTGATCGTAGGTGGGCACTTGGACTGGATGATCTTGGAGGTCTTTTCCAACCTTGGAGACTTTAAGACTCTATGATTCTAGGAACATATGTTCTTGGCCACATCTTGGGACTATGTAGTGCTATGACATGAGAAGGACTTTGCAAACCATACAGCATCTGAATTTAGGATAATGTTTGCCCCTCCCTCCTGCATCTTTCTTTAACTCAATAAATTTGAATGTGTATGCACATGGTTGTGCATGCACACAAACACACACAGACCCCATTCAGTCTCACTGTGCTGTATTTAGGCTCCTGAGCTACGCATTTCCTATCACCTAGAAATGTTCAGTCTGAAACATGGGAACCATCATGTGCTAAAATTAAACTTCTAACTACATAGAAGTTACTTCTAAATAAGTTTTCACACAATCATTAAGGTTGAGGGGACACCAGTAAGATCATCTAGTCCAACCATCAACTCATTATCATCATTTTTTCCATCATATGAGAACTGAATACTTTCTGATGATTATCCCAGCAGCATTAGGAATGTTTAATGTGAAAGGACTTCAGAGATTATTTCAGTGGTCATTAATGCTACCTCCAACATACAGTGGCTTCCAGAAAATCATGATGCCCTCTGTCTTTAGGTTTTTATGGTTACCGGTGAACTCATAATTAGCCAAATAATAATTTTTGAGAGACAAAAATGTTTGATACTGGGATAAAATTCAATCAGTGGATTTTTTTTTAATCCCTATTATTACGGCAAAAGAATTGTGGATTTTTACTGTTTCTCATGTTGTACCATACTCACATCTGGGAGATGCTGGATCCACCTGACTGATGCTTAAATGCTGAAGTTAGGCACGCAAAGTAGGTTACTAAGAAACAAAGGGGTTTTGTATATAATATTATAAACAGTATTGAAAAATATTCTTATGCCTAGAAAAAATAGAAACAGATCAAAAATATTCTGTGAGATATTAAATACAAGAAATTGTTTGTTATGCTATTTCCTTTTTTCCTGCAATGAAGTTGTTAAAGCATAATCTGGAAAACATAATCTTTTTTTACTGACTTTTCAGCACATGGTACACTATTAAACAAAGTCTCACTGTGACTGGGGTATGTCTTGCAAGCAGTCTACCACTGTCAAGGTTGACAGGTGCTGCCTGCTTCCCAGAAGCCTAATGGGTCTGAACCACAACAAATGCAACACAGGCACAAAGAGATGCAATTCAGATGTGGACTGAGTGACCAGTGGTGCAAGGAAACTTGTGAAACTTTTGAAAGAAAGTTCCTTCAAGGATCAGAGTTTCAAGGGTAGAACTTGGCAGGCAGGAGCAGGGAGAAAACTCCAAGAGTAGGACCAAGCAAGAACAGGTTAAAAAGCCAAGTGCTGGAGAATGAGACATGGGAATCAATAATGATGTATGGTAAGAAGGGTATGGCTCAGATAAGAGGCAGAAAGGCTTGACCAACTTGTTTGCACAGAAACTGAGAGAAATGTCTGCCATCCTGGGCCAGTGTCACTTTCCATCTGTTGTGTATTCTGGATGGTTTTAAACCCCTTGAAGTTTTCCAGTTTTTCATAGGAAAAGATTCTGGGATTTTCCTTGGGGGTGTTGGAAGGGGAAGGGGTCCTTTTACGTCTAACATTTTCAGTATTCAAATTAGAAGTCTTTCAACATCCCAGGGTGAGACTCAAAAGATTTTCCCTAGGAAGCCTGGGAGCATATCAGAAATCAATGGCATGGAGGATGGAAAAAGTTTCAAAAATGTGAGGCTGGCAGGAAATACTGGCACATTTCTGTTTGATATTTACTTTCTTGGCATACAGTGTGTCTTTTAGCGCCAATGGAAAATCCTTTAGTGCCAAGCCACTCTCAGATAAATCTGCACAAAAAATGCACTATGAATCGGCATGTAACTTCTGAGATTAAGGTTTAACCCTTCCCAAAACATATATTTTTGTATTCCAGTATCTCTCAAGTAAATTAGACAATGCTATAATTCAAAAATGCTGCATGACTGCTTTGAAGTTAAAGTATCTGAGTTCAGCCAAACCAAATGAGTGGGGAAGAGTGAGGACACCTGACACAGAGGGGAAAAAAATAATCAATCAAGCCTCTGAATTATATGCCCGTTTTTGTGACATAGAGTAAATTGTAGCTTGTCAGCCTCTACCGTATAGATCTAATCTCCAGGGATAATTAAGGGTCCTTCCACAAGAGTGGAGGTGAACTTCATGTGAACGGGAATGTATTTTCCCAAAGATGCATCAGACATCATTGTGTCTATTTTTGCTAAAGTATTTTACAGCCCCTTAGCTCTCATTATCTGTGCTTGCACTATATCAACCACAGACTTTAAAATCCAGTCTTCCAACTGAAAAGTTTGTACAACCCTTAAAGAAAAAAAATACCCTCACATTGAAAAGAATGACCCTATGTCAGATTTCATGGGTTTCAGTTCAGCCCGTAAGTTACTCTCTGACTAAGGTTCTCAGATCAGCAGTGCTCCCTGCAGCAGCCTGGAGTTCCAGGTCATGTAGATACTGAACACAACTGCATGACAGTTCAATATAATAAAGATAGTCATCTATATAATAGTTTTGAATTACACAAAAATATCTTATGGACAGAGGCCTGGTAAGTCTGTCACTATGAGCAGGATCTTAGTTGTTGGAGAAAGGTAAGTTGGACATCAGGAGTCAAAGTCAGGAAGCACAAAGAAAGATCTAAAGATTAAGACAGACTTGAATGCTAACAGAATTGGAGGAATATAAAGCTGTGCTGCTGAGATTATTAAGAGAAGAAACTCTGGGGTTGGATTCTATGCCCGTTTCCATTTATTTCTTCTTTCTCATTCATTGGCATTATGCAGAATATTTCCCAGAAATAAATGGTTCCTTGCATTCTCTTCCTCATGACTTTCCAAAACTTCACACCTTCTGAAAGGGTTCTCTGCTGTCAGTGTGCTGACAAGAGCCCACTGCTACCTTTGGGAAGGTGAAGAATATCTGCCTTTGATGTGTCACTGGGTCAACTGGAATTCTTGAAATGCATGAGGCACATCTTCCATGGCTCTGTGAAGACAATACTAGATGTCACAAAGAAATGAAAGGTATGAGAACATACATTAACCCAAATATTCCTGTTGTTGTTGTTTTCATATGGAGTTTAATTATCCTGTTTTTAAAACTCTATGATGTACAAACCCAGTTACATGTATTCTATAATACCACTATTATGCCTCATCACAAAGAAATCCCTTTAAGTTTCTCTCTAGAACAACTCTTTTTTGGTAGCAGTATAACGAGAATTTTAAATCTCAGCTCTGTTACCTAAGACAATGCCAAGTTTTGCTAAAAACTGCAGTTATGCAAGGTCTTCCAGAGAAAAGAAATACAGTAATGTTAACTTTTAATGAAATGCATATTCAATGATCCTATTCAATAAGGTGCAACAGGCCTTGATTATGCCACTTCTTTCTTCTAATTCTATTTCTTTGACATCCAAGAATTTATTTCAGAGTTGTAATGAGAACTCAACACAAAGTCTCTAGCCCAGTATTTGTAAGACTAACTCGCCCACTGACAGTCTCAGATTCTAGATTATTCTTGCTGCCCCAATGTAAAATGGCTTGTGAAAAGGGGAATATCAGCTGTCATCTCAGTTTTCCAGTATTTGTCTAACATGCTTGCATCCTGTCAATAGAAATAGGTTGTTATTAACTCAAAGGAATTGCTTGAAGCCTGTTTCTTAGATACACAATTCATGGTACTCAGACAAATTTCCCAAAAATGTATTGGCGGAGAAGGTAGTTGAATACATTTTCAGATCAAAGATCTCATTCGTTAAAGTACTGTCATGTTGCCTTTTATCTTCAGAGCTGGCAAGCATAGGAAACCATGTTGCAAATAAAAGCAGCCTTCCAAAATGTTATATTGGATATGGATTCAAAACTCATCTACTTGACTCAGCTAGATGACAAATATTACAAGTCCACCACACGGTATAACTGTTGTTACTAGAGATGCTGGGCAAAAACCTTTCCTACACATATTGCAGAAATAGCCGTACTGCAAAATACATATGCAGTGACACTATTTCCTAACCTACTAACTATGCTAATCTATTCTGGTGATTGATAAAATGTGGTGAAGACTGGCATCCAGCTGGTAGTTTTTTTTGTATCATTTATTTGTCAGATCAGAAGTTTACATGTTTGTAACTTGCTCCATTATTTTTTCCCATACCTCAATAATGGTAGCAGCCTATGACTGCCTGGATCTAGGAACCTAGGAAAAAAAAAAAATTGCAATAGATGGCTAAACACATTTTGTGTGCGCAGGAACTTCTTCAGATTTGTGAGATGCTCCCCAGTGTGTACTGCTCCAACATTAATGAGGAGCTGAGCCGTAAAAGGAATGCATGTCAAATTGTAACTGATAATGGGCAGAGATTTATTTCCACTGACTTTACAAGATTTTCTCTCTCAGAAAAACATTTAGTGTATATTTTTGTTAGTATGCTATTCTCAGAAGAACAGGGAAATTGAGACTAGTTAATGTCTCTTGAAAGAATGCTTTCAACTGCTGAGAATGGAGGGGAAAAGCCATGGAAGTAATTTGCTACTGAATTTCTTCGTAATTACAGGGTTACGACACATGCAAAAACAATGAGTCTCCTTTTGAAATTTTACGTAGGTGAAAGGTGAAAGCCAAGCTGAATTGGGTCACTTGTTTATTCTTCTGATGATGACAAGCTTGAATATATAATAATCAAGAGAAGCCAAGAACCATAGTGACATAGATGTCAACTAACACAACCAAATCACAGAGGTCAAAAATGACTCAGTCTTTATTGTTCAGAAATAGTTTCTGCAGATATTGATAGCTCTAGTAAAAACTTATTAAAAATAAATAAATATTTAATCACATTTGTTTATGGTCATATAGTTGGTGTCTGTATCACCACTCGTAATTATACCTTATCATATATCTTGTCTACTTAAATACATAATGACTTGGAAAGCCGGTTATAAGTTAGTGTTTGGTAATACAAGAAGAAATAATGTCTTCTGGTATAGGGATAAGGTGAGGAAGTTGTTATAAGGTATGCAACTAACTTCTTGATTCACTGATGTTCTTTACTACACATGGATAGGACAATTTCAGTGTAAATTAGAATATCTGTTAAAGAAATGGTGAAGGAACTGTACTAAGGCTGATGTCTTTCACAGACCAAAGAGTACCACAGAAATCTCCCATGTTTGGTTTTTTTCACAAACGTTTAAGTATGCTATGGATGGGATATCCTCTTCTGAAGAACAAGAATCATAAAACTTTGAAACAAAAAGACACACCACTGTTTCTAGGACTTCATACATTATCTCTTGTTCAAACAGCACAGACAGACAGACTTTATACTTTAGCCTGCAAATAAACATGAAGTGAGAACATAACCTTCAGCAGATGAACACATTGCTAAAGCATTGGTACAAAGGCCTATTTCTATGCTGCCTAATGAAACAGGGCCAGGAATAAAAATCGAGCATAATACTACTGGTTGTCCGTGCCACTTAATTATCAACATGCTCTCTGGTATCACTGTTCCATCTAGCTCTCTCTGGTAAAAGTGTGTGGATAAGCAAAGTTTATCCTTTTTAGACATAATGGACAGCACATCAGATTCTCTTCATCCCTTTAGATTCGAAGGGTTTGCTTCTTAACTGCTGTTCAACACACTCCCTGCACACAGCATGCGTCCTTAACTTCATGCTTTGGAAGTACTTATCCAATGGTAACAGCATATCATTTCAGGGAATTTTAAAAAGTCAAGATTTGCTTCACTAGAAAATGAAACATCTGAACTTGCATGGACCATAATCATTTAAATACACCTTCAAGGAATGTTCAAGTAAATGACAGCCACACTGTGTATTCCCATCTTTTGACTCCAGTTCAGACCCCATTACTTTGAAAAGCACTAGGTATGAGACTTTAAAAATAGCGAAGAACAATAAATATCTTCCTTTGGAAAGGTGATTTGGACCTACAGTGCTGAAAAAAAACCAAATCCTGACTGCCCAGGTCTAAAGTGAATGCAAACTTCCTATAATAAAATGTTTAGGTCAAAGTGGGTTAAGTGCCTTCTTTTGATTTCCCTTTGGTAAAAAAGATTCAAGTGTGATAAGTCAGAAAAGAAACTTAGGCTCAGAAAGATTTCAACTGTAAATGTCTCTTGGAGATGAACAAGCAGCTTTTACCAGCTTTTATTCAGTGAAGACTCTAATGGGGAGAGATCTCTGAAGGCCTCCGTGGAAATTCTCTACACCTGAATTTGTCTCGTTGATTCTTCAGTGAAGGTCAGTGAAGATTCATTAGTTATGCTGCAGAACAGGGAAGTTCAACAAAATTTAGAGACATGTAACATTAGCATGCCAAGTTTGTCATGGTTAACAAAATGATCTTACAGGTTTCTTTCACCTCTGATTAAAAAAAAAAATTAATTACCTACTTTCATGTGATGCCTTTTTAGCAGGAGTCAGTAATTACAAGGATGAACATACACGTCACTTACAGTGTTGGGTTTTTTTTGTTTTTTTTTTGTAATTTACAAATATAACACTTTTCATGGCATCGGTAGTATTCAGAGTTATACTGAAAAGGTAATTGAAGCATGTCCAGATTTGTCTGTAAGCATGTGGAGTGCAAATACACATAGGATGATTATCAGTAGCTTAAGTGGTTTTTATCATAATGACATTTAAGCCTAGTTTCATGTGCCATCAGGTTATTTTAAAAATTTCTTGTCTAAGATGACAAATCACTTCTTGGGAGTTTTTCAGCTATTTGGTTAAGAGCCACACATCACACCCAAAAGCCCTGCAGCTGTTCTAAAAGAAAATGTAAAGGCCAGGGTACTATAAATATTAGGAATAATCTTGCAATTATTAGATGTAAGATGCATTTGTTTACTTGTTGGGATTTGCTACATTCCCTAAAATATTGTTCTTACAAACTATAATAAGAACTCATTTAAATACCAGCTCAAAAGGAAAAGTGCACAGTTATCTTCTTTCGTATGTTTCTTTTTCATTTTGCAGTATGAAATGAGGCCTGAAGCACAAAGATTAAAACATCTAATAAAAACATCACTTTTGTCAGTATATCATTTCTTGTTTTTCCTGATTCCACTGTTATTTTCTCACAGCAGTATCTCTGTTTCTGTGTGCAGATACCTAAACCAGTAGGGTGATTTTTCAACTATGGAAAAAATAGTGATGTAGAGTCTAAGTACATTCCTGTTGCAATTTGCTTTACTTTCCCATACACACATATACACACCAGTTTGGCAATTAGATGACCAGAACAGCGTTCAAAGAAATCCCTTTTTCCAGAAAAGCTATGTAACAGTAGTCATGGGTTTGCAAGCCAAACTTGACCCAAGAATTGACCTAATCAGAGCCTCAAGCAAAGAGCAAATGTTCTTTTTGCATACACAATTCCCTCCTCTGCAGCTATTCTAGACATACCCTTGTACATCCCAGAACAATAACACATCCTCCTCGAAGTGAATGTTACTTATGGACTAAAAAAGAAAACTGAGAGACTATGACTGGGCTGACCTGCACTTGTTAACTGTTATGTTCACAGCACAACTGATGATATGGAACCAGTAGTTCCCAGAAAGTGTGTTAAGAAACTCAGAATAAGATTTCTTGAACAGAAAATTGTAGGGTTTCATGTTCCCAATTACATCAAAGATGTTGAAATATGGAAGCCAAGATAGTACCTAAACTGGTAATGCCATGAGCCAATCATGACAGCAAGTTTTACATTATGACCTCAGTTATTTAAGATAAGAGATGTATGCTTTCAAAGACATAAATCACAGGATGAAACCAGAAGATAAAATTCTTTTTTCCACGTGAATCTGTTTATACTTTTTCAGAACATACTTTCTGCAAAGTCTGTCATTTGTCTCACTAGATGTGAATAACAAGATTAAAATTTCAAGAACTCTATCCTCAGCCAGAATGTATATGAGTACAAGAGTTGAGGCTTGGGCCTAAACTATTCAAAAGCCCATTTGTGTTTTAAAAATTCAAACAATTTTAATATTTTAATATTCCCCCTCGGGTTATTGAGAAAAATCAGATTTAATACTTACCAACCGTCTGATTTATATAAATATCTTATAAATTTTAATACTGGTGCCTTTGCACACTTAAGAGCCACATGGGATATGAGAAGAGGGAAAAGTTGCATGGAAAGTCAGTGGGAAAAGATCTGGTTTCTTAGTTATAACGCAATAAAGGGCATGCATTTACAATTACATATTTTAATATTTCACATAACAAATACTGGATGCTGCAGAAAATGAGTAGGTTGGTTCTGAGCTTTGCATAAGCTTGATGGTTGTAACAAATCCAGGTGGGGGGCCTGAGCTGTGTGCTCAGGCACTGTGTGGTCAAGTGTGCGTGCTGTAGATGGAGGAAAGCTTACTTTTCTGAACTCTGACTCCGTGATCATTCCTGTTTTGCATATTATTAGTCTCTCCCACTTGTAGGATTTGCTGTCAAGGAAGGTAAGACAGACACACCCCAGATTAATGGCGGCAATTTGCTCTACAACATTGGAAGGACAGAGGTCCCTTGGGTGGGCTGTTACCTGTCTAACCTGCACTGCACCTATTAGAAAGACATTTATAAAGTATGGAACAGGGAATGTTCTGTCACAAACATATAAACCTCATTTATTAACTGTGTTGATGGTCTGGGAGTAATGTATGAAAAAAAACCATTATATTTCTATTTTGAAATGACTGTTACATAAAAGGTTTCATCTTTAAATGAATTCATTCTCTCTCCAAGTCATGGTTGTAGAGGTTGTTTTGTTTGGAAGTAGTCCTCAGGTTTCAGGTTGGTATGGTTTTATTTAGATCTCTGGATAAGTTTACAGGTGAGTTAGGAGTGGAGCTTTAAACATATTTGTTTGACTGAGTGAAAGCAGTGGTGTGCGGTGATGTACATTTAGGCTTTGCCTAGAACCTATTGATCAGTGCAGACCTCCTGACACTGCATCCCCAAAATGCTCTCCTCTGGTGTTCATACAACTGTTCTGACCAAGAGCCCTTTGGGCTGGGACAGGTCCCCATTCCTTGTACAGACTTGTTCCACATAAAGGACGTAAGACAGTGGCAGTGCTACTATGCTGAGGACTCTGGTCTTTCAACCCAGCACAGGCTGCAGCCTGCAATGTAAACCTTAGTGGTGTTTTTCATCCTGAGGCGCAAAGTGACCACAGTTTTTATTGGGAAATGAATCCCTTCAGGCTAGGAATTGTTTCTCAAGACTGAACATGGTTATTGAACAATCATAAAGGATAATTTGGTTCCAAGTCCCATGAACTTCACCCAAATTCTTTGCTTGACCTGAATAAAATTCATCCTTGCATGGAGAGAGAATGTGAATTTAATGTGCTGGGTTGGTTCCAGTTAAATCTTCAAAATAAGCTGTTGGCTGGAGGAACATGGAAAAGATGCCATCGGGACAGAGGAAAATGAAAGCAGAGAGCAGGACAAGGTGAAAGCATACAGAGCAGGTCTTCCCAGCAACCATCCTACATGAATTCCTGAGGAGTACAGGATGGTGATCACTACTTCTGCTGCTCTGGAGTTGGAAAGGAGAGTGGGAAACTGTCTGAGGGGCTTTGGGCCAGGCCTCAGGACAGGTCCTCCAGCAGACTGGGCATGCAGAAACCAGGCAGTGATGAGCTACAGGGAGGGCTTGAGCTGAGGAATGAGCTCAAATTCTGCTATCTGATGTGACCATTTGCTGCATTATTGCATTTTACTGTGTAAGGACCTTATTTCCAGGGTTGGCCATGTTATCCATGTTATTTTATGCTTTGTGAGCTGAGGGCTTACTTCGAGGCCCTGTGCTGAAAGCTGCCATTGACCAAGAATAAAAAGGCAAATCAGCCACAAAATGCTGTAGGCCACAGGATGTGATGGGAGTCAAATCCCATGGCAGCAGTCAGAGCCTGGCTATGTTCAGACCAACACGGGGTCCTTTGTCACTTTGGAAACTAAATGCATTTAAAGTAAGCCAAAAGAAACCATCTCTTATCATGAAAAATGAGTATCCCCAGATAGTACCATAGTGATATAGCTACACTGGAGCCAAGACACAGGAATAACTTGCAAAGCCTTCCCGTGCTGACAAGCCCCCAGCTTGGCTCTCCTGTTGCACTTCAGGCTGGAGGGACATGGAAAGCTGAGGAGGCCGACAGAGAGGCAAGAGAAAAAGCAGCTGTCCTTGAGATCACTGAGTTCTTCCAGTTATCTGAAACTTGGTCCTAGTCAGGCTGCCTGACTCCATGGGGTTTGCTAGGTGACCAGGGGAAAAGACTTGCAGGAGCCACAGCTATATGAAAGAATAATCTTAGAATCATTGAGAATGAAAAAAAGATCTGCAAACAACATTTAATTTGCTCTCCTTTTCCCCTTAAAAAGTCAGGATAAGATTATAACTTACTCATGATAGATGTCTCTCACTGTTCCTAAAGAATTTCTCATTATAGACACTGCACAGCTTCCTTAATAATTTGTTTCTGTCTTTCTGCAGTATTTACCATGAGACATTTTTTCCCAGTATCTCACTTAAAAATCTCTTGGATAGTTACAACTCATCATTTCTGATCTTACCTGTGGCAAGAAGAAAAACACTTTTTCCCTTCCTTGCTGAATAATCTTTGATGTGTTTGAGTCCTGTAGAGTGTCTTCCAGCAGCCTTCTCTACTCAAGATGGGAGTGGTAGGCAGATGGCAAATATCTTACACAGAAAGATTAAGCATGAATCCATTACATTCAGGTCTGTAAATATAACATTGATATGATATCAAGATAATCCATCATGCAGAAAACCATCTGCTAAAACTTGTACTAGGAACAATGGATTGAGTGACAAAATTGAGCAAATGGTGAAAAAATAGAAACATCCAATAGTTTTCTCAAATTATGTGCCATAGAACTGATCTCCTACATAGAGTTTCTCTGTTGGTGGAATAGTGGCTTATGGTCTTTACCTTTCTAACTCAAGTAGTAATGTCTATTTTCCAGAGGGATGATAATCAATTTCACTTTCCAAATTAGTGAGCACTGAATCAAGAGGAACAGATTCAGTGCAAAAGACATATGTCAGTATTGCTTTTGTTAACTTATGGTCATTCTCCATCTACCCACGCTCATCCCCAGACAGCATGGAAATTACTTGGCCACAGTTATTATAAAAAAATGTATAAATAGATATTTCTACATAAAAATGTAGTAAAACTTCTGTATACCTATCCANGTCAGTATTGCTTTTGTTAACTTATGGTCATTCTCCATCTACCCACGCTCATCCCCAGACAGCATGGAAATTACTTGGCCACAGTTATTATAAAAAAATGTATAAATAGATATTTCTACAGAAAAATGTAGTAAAACTTCTGTATACCTATCCATTCTCTCTTCCTCACTTATAAAATGTTTCTTCGTGTTCCAAATACATGAATAACACGGAAAAGCCTGAAATATGTACAATTTGTCCTGTAGGTACTTTCCTGGGCCAATAGCTAAAGCAGTTGAGATTGGAAATACTTAAATGTGATACACTATCACTCCGTATTCAGTTTTGTATATGCTATTCATGCTAGAGCCAGACTTGAAGATAGAAGAGAGAAGAGGTGATTAGCACACTGACCAAGTCCAATTATGTCCCATAATAATGAGTAATTTATTAGTAGGAAATGTCTAGATGATTCTCAAAAGTGGACAGGAATACTGATTTGCTATAGCTTCATAGGATCTCTGATGTGTCTATGTACACTACATACCAAGAACTAGATTCATCTTCACTGAGTCATCAAACTGAGGTTTCCTACGCGGGCAGTGCAATATACAGGACACCTCAGGGAGCAGCATGAAAACCACTCACTAATTGCCCATTGGTTTAGTCAGGAAATTAAAGACAATTTTATTCCCAACTTTACTACTTCAGCCAACCAAAAACTCTAATTACATAGCCCTTAAGAGAGGAATTTAAAGGCAGTGATCTCCTATAGACACTTTTGAGACCCTTAGTCTACATATAATGATACCAACATTTTTCCTGCAAATCTTGTTTCGTCTCCTGGCTATAACTTTTCTATTCTAATTTAAGCTGCAGTTGCATTCATGTCCCTCTGCCTTGTGTTTATAATACAACTTGACAATCCAGAAGTTTTCTTCTACAATATTATTGTCATTTTGGGCAGCATGAGCAGAAAACTCGTTCTGAAACAAAAGAAAGCCGAAGCATTTTTAAAGACAATTCCCTTCTTTCTAGAAAACAAAATGAGTAAAATATAAAATAATATTGACATTTTAAAAAGAATGTCAACAGGTATAATTGTGCCTTACAATCTGCCTTGAAAACTTGAAATTAATTTAGTGCACACTAGAAATCCGTAAGAGAATATGGAGCTTTCTACACTGAGGTTACTTCAGAAGTGGTCCAGGCTCACAGTAACCCAAAGTCATTACCCCTGTGCAACCAGTTCAGTGGCCTGTGTAAAATAAGTGGATGGTCTCAGGTCAGTTTTTAATTATAAAGCAAACTTAATGTGGAAATCACCTTTATAAATAATACTAATTGGCAGCTACACCAGTGAAGCCTCGGATGTTTCTCTGGGAGCAGTTCAGGGATGAGAAGAGCATCATCCATGGGCAGTTACAGAGAGCTTGCACCCAGCTGATGCACCATGCTGTTCTTGGAGTAGAGCTAACCAGTAGTGTTTAGCCAATTACTTGCAAAAGCAAAGTTTGAAGCATTACTATTTGTTTCCATTGACTGTATGAATTTCTTTGAGTACCTGAATGACATTTCACCAAAAAAGGAAAGCATCAGCTTCATGAGGAAATCCTTGTTTTATGCATTCCCACTGCGTAAGGACAAGAATGATTGAATTCAATTAAATGTCCTAAAGAAAAACAATGCAGACTCACAAATCTGACAAAGAATTTTGTTTGTAAAAGCATTATCACAATAATACAAGTCACAATATTTTTATAGCTAGGGTATTACATTCTGCTGTTGAGGCAGCTGCAGTCAGACTCTGCTTGGACAGCAGATGGTGTCCTACTGTAACACTACACAACAGTGCTCAAAGATGAATCTTAAACCAGCCTTTAAAATACACTTCAGTTCTTATTTAATATACTTGATTTACTCTGTAGACTGCAGAATAGAAATGTCAGATCTGTTTAAACTACTATGCTAAATTAGAAAGGTAAATACGTCAAAAGCAGTGACTATGAAGTGTAGTTCTCATTTCTGAGAGTATTATCTAGTATTTAAAGGCAATTTTGAAAAATGTTATCGTATCATGTAGGTGCCTAAGTGGTCTTTTTCAAAGCTACCATAGGTACATGAACATTAAATGTCCCTCTGAATGTTAGAGAGAATCAGATGTCTAACAACTAGCTGTGTTTTTGAAAACTTTCCCCTTAAATTATGCATTATCTGCCCATAGTATAGAGAAATCTGAACTTCACAGAATTGCAGAATCATGGAACAAGGGTCAGAATGGACCTGCTAAAGCAGGTTCCCTACAGTAGCTTGCACAGGAAGGAATTCAGGTGGGTCTTGAGTACCTCCACAGAAGGAGTCTCCACAACCTCTGTGGGCAGCCTGTTCCAGTGCTTTATCACTCTCACAGTAAAGAAGTAAAAAATTTACATATGCCCTGGTAAAGGCAATGAGGAGACTTGACAAGGACCAATTTCTTCTTCTCAGATACATAATATTTTGTACAGTGGTCATGTGGCCCATGCTGGAGCTCTCAGACTCCAACTTATTTCAGTTAAATATCCACAGGTATTAAATTTATCCCTGTTAAATTGTATACTGTCACTGAGTTTCTAATGTGAAGGGAAGAATTCAATGCATTCAGCCTGTGTCCAAAGACATTTTTTCCTTGTATGATTGATTTTTCCCTGTAGGAGTTGCAGAAGCTTGGAGTACTTTGTGAATAATGAGGCGAATCAGATGGTGATCAGAAAACTGTTGTACTAAGAAACTACAGGTCTGCTGGAGACACTGGACTTGTTTCCTTCAGAAGCACATAGATAAAGCTGAGGGATCTTTCCAGGACTGGCACTTGTAAAAAAGTCTAACAGAACCTGACTCATGATGAAGCCTGCTCTAAAAGTCTTCCTCCAATAGTTCCTAGTTCTCCACAACTGCTGAATCACAGCTGTGGCCACTGCTAGGTCTGATGCATTGTTGAGCAGGCTGGTGTGACTCATCCCAGGGTTATCTGGAGTTTGCTAGCCTAGACTGAATTTACTGTCACTAGGAGGGCAAAGTTTCTTGGGAACAGTTTTGTCATTCAGTCTCTGATGTGGTGAAATCTTTGCCTGCTGCAGCAGATAATCATCATTTTTGTATAGCTAAACAAGGGCTGGGGCAGAGGAGTTGTAAATGGTGTTCTTTATATAATCATCATTGAAACTCATTTTTCCTTTTCACAGAAACCCTTGTAAAATCCTACATTGTTTCTGCTGCCTTCATAAGAAAATAATTCTTACTGTAGCCCCAAGTTATGGGAGTAGTCTCACTGGTTTGGTATGAATCTTCATTTGGAAAAAAACCCTTGCCCCAAATCTTTACAGTGTTGTGTTAGTCATACAAAGGAGATACCTGGTTTTCAGAAAATGTTTTCGTTTTCTTCATCATCCCACAACATGACAGAAGATGCAGAGGTAAATATTCTCCAGAAACATTTACATAACCTCTCTGAAAGCAATAAAATGATGAAACTCAGAATCTGCAAATTGTGGTGATTTGTAGCTCTTTGATTTATAGCCCTGTTGGGTTCAGAGTGAATGATTTCTACAGAGACCAGTCCCTCTAATCGGAATTTTACAAGAAACGGATGTGCTAAAAGAAACAGAAAGCTAACAGGGCTTCTGGTTACTTTTTCAGCCTGATTTATAGAGCTGTAAAACTCTCTGTATCAGGGAGCTGACACCAATTTCTAGAGAGCTGTGAACAGTTGTTTTCATCTGATTTTCCTGCGGGGTTTCTAGGCCCACTTCATTCACAAAAGACCTCGTTGAAATCCATGTCAGGTGTTAAAGAGTGTGAGACTCTGGTGTCAGGAGCAAGCTGCCGGTAAATAAGAATGAGCTTTGTAGTTCAACTAAGAAGAATCTAGTCCCGTGAATGTCTATTATAGGAACAGACGTGTACATTTAAGGAGTGGGCAGTGGAAATGGAGCAGGTGTTACTGGGGCTGAAATGGCTCGAAGGTGGTCTGGTCCATTGTAGGGATGGAGGCTGTAGGACTGAGCAGTCCTAGAGCAGGAGTTAAGCAGGTAAGGCAGAAAGAAAAGTCCCTTGCATCTGCTGATAGACACAAATGTCACCTGCATGGAAACATGTGACAGAACAGTCATCCAACCAAACAGCATGGCCAACAAACTAAGCATAACACCAAAGACAGAGCAAATATAAAGGAGACAAGTTTTGTGTCGGGTACAAGGATGAGTAAAGGAATGTCAGAAAAAAAATCACAGGCCAGGAGTGGGTACATCACCAGAAGCTGTCCTCCTGAAGCTGGGCTGTGATTTACAGTAAAATCCCATTTTGCCACTGAGGATGCTACCAGACCTACAGCCTGTTATATGGCTCACATCTTTCCAGTTCTGCTCCTTCATGTAGAAATGTTTGGCTCGCATTTTCATGCCCAAAATGATATTGACATAAAAGTTAAAATAACCCCAAGCCTCTGTCAGAGAGTAAGTTGTATCCTTCCAGAAAACAAATCATGCGTCAATCACAGGTTATTGAAGGTGCTTGAGCTAGCATCTCATCCAAAGAGAGCTGCAACAGATTCTAATGGAAAGGAAAATAGATAATTATTCTAAAGGAGCAATTATAAGCCTAGGGGATCTTCAGATATAAGGCTCTGATCCAACCACTTGTCGCATTCCAGGACACTTAGTGGGTTGTGAGCAGGCACAACCGTGTCCAACTGGCAAAAATTTTAGGATCAAAGCATTTATGTGCTGACTGAGAGGCGAGCCTACAATGGTACCTTCTTTGAACACACCATTCAAGAGAATGTTCTCAACTTGTTATGCTGTTTAAGCTCTGATGGTTATTTTAATATATTAAATTATTAAATATTAAATATTTTATAAAATGGTTCAGTAACATGTCAGTGTTATTTCATTTTAAGAGGGTCAAATTAAAAAACAGTTATTAATTAGTAAACCAAGGTGCATTTTATTGCACTAAACCTGCAACCCTAAAATTTTACAGCCACTTTCCAAGGATTTTAAAGAAAATGTATTTATGTCTTAAATTAACTATAAAGATCTAACTTACAAGGAGAGGCCCTGATCTAGAAAACACATATGCTTGCAGGTAATTTAACTGCATGAGGATCTTCATAGAATTCAGTGGGTGAGAGAGAAGCTGTGATCCATGGATTTCCTAATGTGGGTAAAGTTATTCATGGGCACAACTGTTTGTGGGACGGGGGCCAAATATAACACATATGCAAGTTCTCGTGTAGAAGAAAAGGCAAATTAATACTTAGTAAAGAACATGTTAGTGGATGTTCCAACAGCTACATATTCAGGTCGAGGGAGGTTATTCTCCTCCTTTACTCTGCCCTGATGCAGACATATCTGGACAATTGCACCCAGTTCTGGGCTCCCCAGTTCAGTATCTTCAATATCAAGTACCTAAAGGTCTGGAGTTAAGCGGATGGGCCAAGCTCTTTTCAGTGGTGCATAGCAACAGAACAAGGGGCAATGGGCACAAACTGGAACATAGGAAGTTCCATACAAATATGAAGAAAAACCTCTTTACTGTGAGGGTGACCACACTATAAAAAACTGCACAGAGAGGCTGTGGAATCTCCTTCTATGGTAATACTCAAGATCCATTTGGATACATCCTGTGCAACCTATCGTAGGGAACCTGCTTTAGCAGGGGGTTGGACTAGATGATCTCCAGAGGTCCCTTCCAACCCCTACAATTCTGTGATTCTGTGAATAAGTGTTTGAACACAAACATGAATTTATAGATATGCAGTGGGACAGGAGGGTTCTGCAGGAGAATAAATGGAGAAGCAGAATAAAAAGGAGAGATGAACTGAATACAGTATAATCCTCTTCATGTCTGATCTCCTCCCTGAGGTGCTTCTAAGGTTCAATAAATATACGCAGGAAATATTGAAACAAACATAAAAACCAACATGGTCGCATCCAATGGCCAACTCTGGACATCAAATACAGGTATTGTTCTGTCCAAAGAACACTTGATTTGGCCTCTTAATATATGCCATTATGCCTCTAGAAAGGCATGGAGCCTGATAGAGAAGCACTAGCTCCTTCCAGACAGATCCTGTATGTAAAGAGCACACAGATTTTCTTTTGGAGATTTGGACACCTGCTGTTTACCTGTGCTCCAGGACAAGCCAAATCCAAGTGGCTGGCAGCTATCCCACAGTACTCAACCCCTGCAGCTGGAAAGTCTGGGTAATCCCTTTTCTAGCCTGTCCTCCTCATTAAAATGAGCATGAACACCTCAGTCCCCCTGGCTGTGGTTGCATTAAACACTCTGGAACTTCTGCTTATGAATTGCCAGTAAAGTAGCTTGTTTGCTAACGTTTATGCTCATGCACTTATTTTACCCATACTGAGTAAATGCTGCTGCCAGGCACAGTACAATACATTCAGTATCCTTTGTGCAGAACTTTCTGCTGTTCACTGTATGCTGCATCTTTAGGGATGTAACTTTTTTGGAGTCCCTTCATCTCCCTCCTGAACTTTGGCAACCTCCCCATGGAAGACATTGTGACCATTTCATCCTTTTCAGCTCCAAGGTGTATCAGTTATTTTTCCATTTTTCCTTTTTTTTTCCTGCAAATATCTACCCACTGTTCTTGGAGTAACTTCTCAGAGAACATTCTCCCCTCTGTTTGTGGAGAGGA